>CM052855.1:88885322-88920569 GCA_028534055.1 Eulemur mongoz | reverse complement strand
TTTTTTTTTTTTAGCACAAGTGACTCTATTTTGATTGACAACTTTCACATTTTCCTTTTTTGATCAAGATCTTTCTCCAAAAGCATCACTGACCAATCACCTTATAGTTAGGTTTTGATTCTGCCCAGTGATGGATGAACCTGTCCCAGATTGCTGGTGTAATCCCACATTGGAGGAAGTGATTGGTAGCTAAGAGTCAGTGTCAAAACCCTTTTAAGCACATTTGAGCAATAAGGGAGGTTTGAAGGAAGTGGATCTCAGGCTAAGTCTACCTGGAGTCCATTATAAGCTCAATTTTGTTTGTTCTATAGTCTTTTGCTATCATCTTAAAGTACTGGACCAACATTATTCTGTTATGAGTTGTACTTCTTAAAAAATTTAACAAGTAACAATTAACAGATACAAAGTTTTAAAAGGGAAAATACAAACTAAAATTAACAGTAATATGACAATCCCAGTTTGCATAAGTTTTAACTTGTGAATCTAGGCTTAAGGGCAAAACCAATTGAATAAATCAAACGATCATAATCCTGTCAAGTGAACAGGGTAGGCATTAAGAGCGGTAAGAATCTCATTGTGATATAGAGTCTTGTTCTAACATCTTGGGAAAAGTGGTCTACAGCATGAAAGTGTCATCTTCTCATCCTGGTTTGCAGTTTGAATGTCTCTGGTTATGGCACTGGGTGGTCTGTTAAACTTTATGTGTGGTCCGTATATCAGACACAGGACATGTTCCTTAAAATTCATCTACTTTCAGCTTATAGGGCTCTAGGAACAGAGCAGTTCCCATTTTTAATAATTCTGGGCTATGTTTTTAGACTGGGTTTATAGTTTTATAACTTTTGTGCCAAACCCTGACAACTTAAAAACATCAAACAGAGACAAACATAAAACTGTCTCACTGATAAAATCAGGCGCAAATGTATGCTGACAACTTTTTTTTTTTTTTTTTTTTTTGAGACAGAGTCTTGCTCTGTTGCCAGGGCTAGAGTGCCATGGCATCAGCCTAGCTCACAGCAATCTTAAAACTCCTGGGCTCAAACAATCCTCCTGCCTCAGCCTCCCAAGTAGCTGGGACTACAGGCATGTGCCACCATGCCCGGCTAATTTTTTATATATATACATATATATATATATATATGTGTGTGTGTGTATATATATATATATATATATATTTAGTTGTTCAGCTAATTTCTTTCTATTTTTTAGTAGAGACGGGGTCTCGCTCTTACTCAGGCTAGTCTTGAACTCCTGAACTCAAACGATCCACCCTCCTCGGCCTCCCAGAGAGCTAGGATTACAGGCGTGAGCCACCACGCCAGGCAATATGCTGACAATTTTGAAGACAATTCTATTTTTGTTTTACTAACAATTTTAAAATCAGCTTATTTATCAAAGATTTACTTAGGTCACATGAACTAAAAGGCATTTGGATTAATTACTATATATTTTATATGAGCGCTCATTTATCTAAGCCAATCTGATTAGAATTTCTTAAGGGATTTCTGGCTGAGTAGGCCAGATACCATGTAGACATAGCATACAACATAATACATGTACATATGCATAAACACACCTAAACATACACACACACACAAAGATCTTACAGCTTTAATTTTAGAATTTTAATCCTGAGACAGTAACACATACAAACTTTTTGGTTCATGAAAGACAGTTGGATCCCAATTATATATCTGACGAAATGGAACCTGTTCACGTGACTAAAACTTTATTTCTCCTGATAGGTAATCTATTAAAGATTGTGGACCAGAATTTTGGGTAAAGCAGTTTGGTTTAAAAATATTTTTTTCATACTTTTTTCCTCTTTTGTCAGTTTCAAAGGAGTTTAAGGCTAAATATTCAAATGTTTGCATTTTAGCTAGGACTGGCTGAATTGTATAAGGAAAACAAAATCTCCAAGTAGCCTTAAATTTGTAGTAGTAAATCTATTTTTTGTATGCTGGTCTGGTTTGCTTGATTAGTCAATGTGGGCAAGGAAGCATTCTAGCAGTTTTTTGGCTTTTTCTTTTTTTAATCTTGACTGGAATGCCATAAGTAGTGAATTTTATCTCTCTCTCTTTTTTTTTTTTTTTTTTTTGAGACAGAGTCTTGCTCTGTTGCCCAGACAAGACTGCTGTAGCATCAGCCTAGCTCACAGCAACTCCTGGATTCAAGTGATCCTCCTGCCTCGGCCTCCCAAGTAGCTGGGACTGCAGGCATGCGCCACCATGCCCGCCTAATTTTTCTATTTTTAGTAGAGAAAGTCTTGCTCTTGCTCAGGCTCGTCTTGAACTCCTGAGCTCAAGTGATCCTCCCACATCAGCTTCCCAGAGTGCTAGGATTACAGGTGTGAGCCACCACGCCCAGCCAAATTTTATCTCAACATCAGCGGAAAAGTCAACAGATTCAAAGTAGACAGAATAGCTGGACATAGTGGCTCACGCCTATAAACCCAGCTACTCGGGAGACTGAGGCAGGAAGATTGCCACTTGAGCCCAGGAGTTTGAGACTTCATTGAATTAAGATTGTGCCATTGCACTTCAGCCTGGACAACAGAGAAAGGCCCCATCTCTAAAAAAAACCAAAAAACAAAAAACAAAAAAAACAACAAAAACCCAAACACCAAAAACCAAAATAGACAGAAAAAAATAGAGATATAGACAGGCTCTTAGAAGGCCCTCCATGTTAACTTTATAGTTGCAAGGTTTTTTAGAGAGTTTGAATAATAACCATCTATACTCTGAGTATTCCTTGATGTACTTTGCCCATCAGTTTAAAAATGTGTAGAAGAATGGGCCATGTAGCTGGCTGGAGTCACAGGAAACCTGGGATGCCTTAATGTTTGAGAATCCCATTCTGTTTCTTATTAATCTCTTAAGAGCAAAGAAAAGCCCATAAACCCTGTCAGAGACTGTCAGGAGTTTGGATGAGTGATTTATTTATTTAATTAATTAATTATCTATTTATTTTTGAGACAAGGTCTTGCTGTGTTGCCCAGGCTAGAGTGCAGTGGTGTCATCATAGCTCACTGAAACCTCAAACTCCTGTCCTCAAGTGAACCTCCTTCCATAGTCTCCCGAGTAGCTGGGACTACAGGCCTGCCACCATGTCTGGCCTCCCAACGTGCTGGGGTTATGGGCACGAGTCACTGTGCTCAGCCATGGTTGGGTGTTTTAGATGGTGATGAACACCACAATGGCTTTTAACTAGCCATCCTATACCTACAATTTATTTATTTACCTAAAAAAATTTTTTTACTCAAGCTCCCCTCAAAAAACAACATCTACACTTTAGAATGTGTATTTGTGCTCTCAGAAGACTTTCAGAAAAGAGCAAAATCATTTACAGATGCATGTAAACAAACCAAAATCAGAGTGTTCACAAAAATTTTAGTCCAGGCATGCCGATCAAACAAAATATTAAATTAGGCACACAGAAAGAACCAAAAGCAAACTTATCAGAAAAGACATGCCTCAGAGACAGAGCATAAATTCTGTAGAACCAGAGTACTCAAACTGGAAGGAAATGTGTCTTTATACCAGAAAGGACTTACCAGAAAAGACAAAAGTCTTTTATCATTTCAGGAGAAATGTAAGGTCCTTTATTAAAGGTGGCCTTATAACCCAAACAAATGCCAAATTAAAAAAAAAAGCCTCTGCTGGGCTTGGTGGCTCACGCCTGTAATCCTAGCACTCTGGGAGGCCAAGGCAGGAGGATCACTTCAGGTCAGGAGTTTGAGACCAGCCTGAGCAAGAGCGAGACCACGTCTCTACTAAAAATAGAAAGAAATGATCTGGACAGCTAAAAATATATATAGAAAAAATTAGTCGGGCATGGTGGCACATACCTGTAGTCCCAGCTACTTGGGAAGCTGAGGCAGGAGGATCGCTTGGGCCCAGGAGTTTGAGGTTGCTGTGAGCTAGGCTGATGCCACGGCACTCTAGCCCGGGTAACAGGGTGAGACTCTGTCTCAAAAAATAAATAAAAATAAAAATAAAAAGCCTCTATCAAAAAGAGCGAGGCTTAGCCTGAGAGAAGACTCACCAAGTCCGAAAAGGCAAGCCGTGGATGCGGAGAGCTCAAAGGGCTCAAGTGAGTCCTGCAACCTGGTTCCAAGAATCACTGATGCCTTTCAAAAGTGATCTTGCTACAGGTCCTGCTGCTGGACACCATTTATGGCAACCTAACCAGCAGACAGAGAGTGGCTTTCTGATAGAAAATGGTATTTACTTGGGAACAGGGCATTGCAATGGGAATATTCACATAATTTACTATGGCACAAGTACTCCTATTGCAATGTCTTTTTCCTGAATAAATACCACTTTCTTTTAGACAGTGTTTGTTTGTTACTTAGGTTGACAAAAGCAATTGCAAAGAGCCAGAATGATTCTGGCTTGCAAAACTTTTAAACTGTTGTTGCTTAAAATTGTTTTAATGATGCTTAAAAGCATATCCTCAAGTATAAAGAAAAATACAATGTACAACTATATATCCATGACCCAAATTCCAAGATTTTGAACCTATTTGCTTTATCTATTCTTCTACTTTTTCCTTGCTGAAGAATTTTAAAGTAAATCCTAACATTATGGCATGAAACCCCTACATACTTCAATATGCATCTCTAAAAATGATAGACATTTCTTTATTTAAGTGATTAATGTCAGCTCAAACTCTTAGCTACCTTGAGAAGTGAACATTATTATTCCAATTTTTACAGATGTGGAAAGAGTCTGAGAGAGGAGTATTCCTTGATAAGATCAACAAGGTTCTTGCCCTCGTGGAGATTACTTTGTAGTGGGAGACATAAAAGACACAAATGAATAAATAATGAAAAGGCAATCATTGGATGTGAAAAGTGGCATTGTAACGTTAAACAGAATTGGAGGATGGGGTAGGAAGGGAGGCTCCTTTAGATCAGTGGTCTTCAAGGTCTTGGGGTGATGGCATTTGAATTGAGACCTGAAGGATGAGAATGAACTAGCCATTCAAAAATGTGAGACAAATCAATCCAGAGAGAGGGAAGAGAAAATTTAAAGGCTTTGAAGTGGGAAAGGGCTTGTTATGTCTGAGATATGGAGAGGGGCTCAGAATGGCCAGAGCTTAATTAAATGGGGCACTGGTAAGAGATCAGTGAGAGGGACGGGCATTTGCACCCACAGGGCCCTGTGGGTTTGGGAAAGAACCTGGATTTTGTTCTAAGAGAAATAAAAATTTGTTAAAGAGATGTAAACCGGAGGAATGGCAGCATATGATTTATATTTCTGAAAGATCAGTGGTTACAGGGAGAAGGGGCAGACAGGAGCGTGAGCGGGGAAAACAGCGCAGTTGAAGGCTGCTACAGTCTTCCAGAGGAGAGATGTGGGGGAAGGGGGCAAAGTCGGGGTGTGCTTTGGAGGTAGGAGAAGCAGGCCTTGCTGACGAGTCTGATGTGGAATGGTGCTGCTCAGAGTCACCCGGTCTGAGGCAGAGCCAGGATTTGAACTCTGGCTGCACCTCCTGGTACCACAGTGAGGATTAAGGACATGCACATCGAGCCAGATAACTTGAGTTTGAGTTCTGCGTCTGATGCTGACATTTTCTCCTCCATAAAATGACATAATAACAGAACCTACCTCATGAGGTTGGTGGGAGGGGTGTATCAGTTGGTATATGATCTTTCAAAGTGAACCGATACATTTAGAATTAACATAACTGGTGATTGGTCTACGGGTACTAATGTTTTCAAGCAGAGGAGCGACACCGTATACAAGTGGCTTTTCAGAAAGCAGACCCTTACACATGACAGAATACTCTCACACCAGGTCACCATCATGCCTATTTATTTATAATGGTTTTTTAAAGGAAGCCAGAAAAATTTATTTCTGGTGGTAACTTTATGGGAAAATATTAATCTTAGATGAATACTTTTCAGAGAGTTGTCTTAAAAATGTCAATAGAGAAGGTGGATGACTAGAGGTATCTGGTACTCACCTCCTCCACAAAGAAGAACCAGAACAGTGAGTAGATGATCACATTTCAAATAGAGCATCTAAGAGGCAACAGTGGAATTCAACAGAGAAGTAGCAAGAAACCAAAGGCAAGGAAGGAGTGGGAAGAGACGCAGCCTGCTTGGCCAGGATTGGCTGGGAGGCCAGAGAGGCTCTACAATGCAGGGCAAGTGTAGGTGAGAAACTCCCAGAAGTCCACATTCCTCCTGCTGCCTCCTGCAACCCCAGCCACAGGAGAGCTTCTGAACCCTTGTGGGTCCGGAGCCTAAGACAGGGAGCTGCCTGGAGACTGCACCAAGGCATTGCTCCAGAGAGAGCTCACTCTGGGTCCCACATACACCCTGAGTCCTAAGCAGCCACAGAACCATGCCATTTTGAGAGTCCAGCCCCGGCCGGACTGCATCTGGCTCTGGGGTCCAGCAGCCCCTGCATCTCCACATCCGTGGTGCCCCACTGACATCCCTGTGTGCAGCCACCACTGCTGCTGGCTGCTCCTATCAGGGCCAAAGTACAAGCCACTGGCAGTGACACCCCTTCCCCCAGCAGAGGAGCTGCTGTGCATCTGCACACGTCCTGAGGACAGGCTCCCTAGCTCCAGGTGCTGCCACTGCTGGCTGCCACCACTGGGGCTGAAGCAGCAGCCAGTGCTGCCCCCAGTAGCAGGGCCACCATGCATTTACAAGTGCCCTGAGGTCAGGCTCCCCTGACCGCAGCCACCACTTGGGGCTGGGGTGCACACTCCCCGTCTGCCTGCCTATGGTTGCTGCCCCCGAAAGCAACTCCACCCTCCCCAGCAATAGGACTGCGGTGCAGCCACAGCTGCCCCCACCTGAGCACTTCACCAGGCTCCTGGGGATCACACACAGCCAGTGCCCGCATGCACGACCACGGGGCCTGAGGACAGTAAATTCCAGCCTCGCCTCACCCCTACCCAGTGCCTGACCATGCCCTCTGGGGGCTTGGGAATTACCCTGCCCCTTCCACCACAGTTGGCACCTCAGCACTCCCTCCCAGGTGCCTGAGGACAGGCTTACCCAATCTGCCGCTACCACCATAGCTGACACCCACCCTCTTGCCCCACCTGCAGGCCTGGAGACTGGCCTGCCCAGCCTGTCACAGCCACTGCCAACACCAGCATGAACTGCTTGGGAGCCAGAGGGTTGATTGTCCCACCATTGCTACTGTCATCACCCACACCATGCCTGATGCCAAGGGGCCCAATGACTTGCCCACCCACCTAGCCCACTGCTCCCACTGCCAGCACCAGAGCAAGCTGCCTGGAGGCCCAAGAATTGGCCCATGTGGATCTGCTAAAACCATTGCCAGTGTATGCCACCCTGGCACTCCAAATTAGGCATGGTTGGCTTGCTGCCCCCACCACTGGGGCCTGAGGTCTGGCCCCATTAGCCTTCCTCTCCTTAGCAAACTTCACTACAGCCTCCACTAGCAACTGCACTCTAAGCCTCTGAGAAAATCACAAATGCCACTGATGCTATTTACAGCCAAAGAAACTGTACCCATACTACACTGCTGCATGCCCCCAGAATCAAAGCCAAGGTGCCCTCCCCAACCAACACCATAGATACATCTTCCGGAAAATGTCCTCCCCTTTAAAGCAAATCCACAAAACTGAAAGAAGTTCTGCTTATGCCAGATGCACCGATATCAATGTAAGGACACAAGAAACACGATAAAGCAAGGAAATGTGATGCCTCCACATGAACACAATAATTTTCCAGCAACATATTCCAGTGAAAAAGAAATTTATGAAATGCTAGAGAAAGAATTAAAAACAATGAGGTGCCTGAGGTGAGATTGTCACTTGAAGTCAGGAGTTTGAGACCAGCCTGAGCAACAGCGAGATCCAGTCCTACCAAAAATAGAAAAAATTAGCTGGGTGTAGTGGCATAGGCCTGTAGTCCCAGCTACTTGGGAGGTGGAGGCAGGAGGATCCTCAAGCCTGGGAGTCTGAAGTTGTAGGGAGCTGAGATGATGCCACGGCACTCTAGCCTGGGCAATCGAGTGAGACTCTGTCTCAAAAAAAAGGATATTACAGAAGCTTGGTGAGATACAATAGAACACAGATAAATGATACAAGGAAATCAGAAAAACAATTCAGGATATGAATGAGAAATTTACCAAAGAGATAGATGTCATAAAAAAAAGAATCAAACAGAAATCCTGGGCCGGGCACGGTGGCTCACGCCTATAATCCTAGCACTCTGGGAGGCTGAGACAGGTGGATCGTTTGAGCTCAGAAGTTCGAGACCAGCCTGAGCAAGAGCGAGACCCTGTCTGTACTACAAAAATTGAAAGAAATTATATGGACAACTAAAAATATATATAGAAAAAATTAGCTGGTCATGGTGGCACATGTCTGTAGTCCCAGCTACTCGGGAGGCTGAGGCAGGAGGATCCCTTGAGCCCAGGAGTTTGAGGTTGCTGTGAGCTAGGCTGACGCCATGGCACTCACTCTAGCCTGGGCAACAGAGTGAGACTCTGTCTCAAAAAAAAAAAAAAAAAAAAAAAATCCTGGAACTATAGAATTCATTGAATGAAATGAAAAATACATTGAGAAGCTTCAACAATAGGCTAGATTAAGCAAAAGGAAGGTTTCAGAACTTGAAGACAGGTCTTTTGAAATAACCTAGTCTGCCGGGCGCGGTGGCTCACGCCTGTAATCCTAGCACTCTGGGAGGCCGAGGTGGGCGGATCGTTTGAGCTCAAGAGTTCGAGTCCAGCCTGAGCAAGAGCGAGACCCCCATCTCTACTAAAAATAGAAAGAAATTATATGGACAGCTAAAAATATATATAGAAAAAATTAGCCGGGCATGGTGGCGCATGCCTGTAGTCCCAGGTACTTGGGAGGCTGAGACAGGAGGATCACTTGAGCTCAGGAGTTTGAGGTTGCTGTGAGCTAGGCTGACGCCACGGCACTCACTCTAGCCTGGGCAACAGAGTGAGACTCTGTCTCAAAAAAAAAAAAAAAAAAAAAAAAGAAATAACCTAGTCAAACAAAATAAAGAAAAGAGCATGAGCAAAGCCTCTGTGACATATAGGGCACCATAAAGTGAACAAATACACGAATTCTCAGTGTCCTTGAAGGCAAAGAGGAAGCAAAAGTGTTAAAAACCTGTTTAATAAAATAATAGTTGAAAACTTTCCAAGTGTAGCAGGAAATTCCAACACCCAGACAGATGAGGCTCAAACAATCCCCAAATAGACACAGTGTGAAAAGCTCTTCTTCACGGCACATTATAGTCAACTGTCAAAGTTCAAAGACAAAGAGTAAATTCTAAAACAGGAAGAGAAAAAATGTCTAGTCACCTATAAAGAACCCCCCACCAGACTAATGGCAAATTTCTGAGCAGAAACTTTACAGGCCAGGAAAGAATGCGATAATATATTCAAAGTGCTGAAAGAAAAAAACTACCAGCCAAGGATATACCCAGCAAAATTATCCTTCATAAATAAAGGAGAAATAAAGCTTTTTCCAGACAAGCAAAATCTGAGGGAATTCATAACCACCAGACTGGCCCTACAAGAAATGCTCAAGGGAGTCCTATACCCAGAAGCAAAAAACAATAACTACCATCACAAAAACACAGGAAAATATAAAAACACTGGCAGAGCAAACACAAACTAGGAAGAAAAATTACAAAGACCATTACAAAATGCCACCAAACCACAGTGACAAACAATAAGAGAAAAAGATAGGAAAGAAGGCTATACAAAACAACCAGAAAACAATTAATAAAATGACAGGAATAAGCCCTCACATATCAATAATACCTTTGACTATAAACAAATTAAACTTTCTACTTAAAACATATACACTGGCTAAATGGATAAAAAAAAAAAGACCCAACTATATATGTTGTCTACAAGAAATTCACGTCACCTATAAAGACACATATAAACCAAAAGTAATAGGAGGGAAAAAGATATCCCATGCAAATGAAAACCCAAAACAAGTAGGAGTAGCCATTCTTATGTCAGATAAAACAAATTTTAGGTCAAAAACAGTAAAAAGATAAACAAGGTCATTATTAAATGATAAAGGGATCAATCCAAGCAGGAGGATATAACAATTCTAAATATATATGCACACAACACTGAGGCACCCAGATATATAAAGCAAATATTATTAGATCTAAAGGGAGAAATAAACATAGTGAGACCCCATCTCTACAAAAAATAAAAAAAAAAAATATTTAGGCATGATGACACACACCTATAGTCTTAGCTACTCAGGAGGCTGAGGTAGGAGGATTGCTTGAGCCCAGGAATTTGAGGTTGCTGTGAGCTATGATGATGCCACTGCACTCCAGCCTGGGTGACAGAGTTTAATCCAGTCTCAAAAAAAATTTTTTTTTAATTAAAAAAACAAAAAAACAGAGGGAGAGATAGATTCCAATACAATAATAGTTGGAATTCTCAGAATTAGACAGATTATCTAGACAGAAATTTAACAAAGAAATATTGGATTTAAATTGTACTTTAGACAAAATAGGCCTAATGGACATTTACAGAGTATTTCATCCAACAGCTGCAGGATATACATTCTTCTCATTGGCACATGGAACATTGTCCAGGATAGACCACATGTTAGGACACAAAACAAATCTAGACAAAGTCTAAAAAATTAAAATCATATCAAGTATCTTCTCAGACTACAATGGAATAGAACTAGAAATCAATAATAAGAGGAACTTTGGAAACTATAAATACATGGAAATTAGATTACATGCTCCTGAATTACTATTGTGTCAAGGAAAAAATTAAGGAGAAAATTCAAAAACAATTCTTGAAACAAATGAAAATTGAAACACAATATATCAAAACCTACAGGATACAGTAAAAGTGGTGCAAAGGGACAACTTTGTAGCAATAAACATCTATATCAAAAAAGGAGAAGGATTTCAAATAAACAATCTAATGATGCACCTCAAGGAACTAGAAAAGCAAAAGCAAAACAAACATAAAATTAGTAGAAGGAGAGAAATAATAAAGAAATGGGGTCTAAAAATCAATATAGAGAATTAATGAAATGAAAAGTCATTTTTTGAAAAGATAAAATTGATAAACTGCTAGCTAGACTAACCAAGAAACAAAGATAGAAGATCCAAATAAATAAAATCAAAAACACAAAACATCAATTACAATTGATACCAAAGAAATACAAGAGATCATCAAAGACTGTAAGAACAACTATATACTAACAAACTGGAAAATCTAGAAAAAAATGGGCAAATTCCTGGACAAGATGGAATCAGGAAGAAATAGAAAACCTGAACAGACCAACAACAAGTAATAAGATTAAATCAGTAATATTATATTATAAAATGTCTCCCAACAAAGAAAAGCCCATATTTGGATGGCTTCACTGCCTAATTCTACCAAACTTACAAAGAAGAATTAACAGCAGTTCTCCTTAAACTATTTCAAAAAATTAAAGGGGAGCGAATTCTCCCTAACTCATTCTATGAGGCCAGAATTTTCCTGATACTAAAATAAGACAAGGTGCAACAAAAAGGAAAACTACAGGCCAATATCTCTGATGAACATCAATGCAAAAAATCCTAAACAAAATACTAGCAAACTGAATCTGTTGCACATCAAAATAACACACCATGATCAAGGAGAGTTTATCCCAGGGATGAAATCATGGTTCAACATATGCAAATAGACATACATGATACATCTCATCAACAGAATGAAGAACAAAAAATATAATCATTTCAATGGATGCAGAGAAAGTATTTGATAAAATTCAACATCCCTTCATAATAAAACCTCTCAAAAAACTCGGTATAGAAGAAACATACCTCAACACAATGAAGGCTATATATGACAAATCCACAGCTAACATTAAACTGAGCGGGGAAAGGCTAAAACCCTTTCCTCTAAGAACTGCAATAAGACACGGTTGCCCACTTTCACCACTTCTATTTGATAGTACTGGAAGTAGTAGCCAGAGCAATTGGGCCAGAGAAAGAACTAAAAAGCATCCAAATTGAAAAAGAGGAAGTCAAATTGTCTCTCTTTGTAGCTGACATGATCTTATATCTAGAAAAACCTGAAGACTCCACCAAAAAATGTTTAAGTCTGATAAATAATTCAGTAAAGTTGCAGGGTACAAAATAAACATACAAACAGCAGCATTTCTATATGCAAATAATGAGCTAGCTGAGAAAGAATTCAAGAAGGCAATTCCATTTACAGTAGTTACAGTAGCTTAGGAATAAATTTAATCGAGAAGATAAAACACCTCTCCAAAGAAGACTACAAGGCATTATTGAAAGAAATTGAAGAGGACACAAACAAATCTAAAGACATCCCATGCTCATGGATTGGAAGAATTAATATCGTTAAAATGACCATACTGCCCAAAGAAATCTATAGCTTCAATGAAATCCCTATCAAAATACCAATGTCATTTTTCACAGAAATAGAAAAAAATCCTAAAATTTGTATGGAGCCAAAGAAGAGACCAAATAGCCAAAGAAATCCTGAGCAAAAAAAAAAAAAAAAAAAAAAAAACAAAGCCGCATGCATCATACTACCTGACTTCAAAATACATTACAAGTCTATAGTAACCAAAACAGCATAGTATTGATATGAAAACAGATACATAGGCCAGTGGAACAGAAGAGAGAACCTAGAAATAAATCCACTTATTTACAGCCAACTGATTTTGACAAAGGTGCTAGGAACATACACTGGGGAAAGGATAGCTTTTTCAATAAATGGTACTGGGAAAACTGGGTGTCAATGTGCAGAAGAATGAAACTGGATCCCTGTCTCTCACTGTAAATGAAAATCATCTCAAGATGAGTTAAAGACTTAAATGTAAGACCTGGAACTATAAAGAAAAGAACACAGGGGAAACATTTCAGGATACTGGTGTATGTAGGCAGATTTTGTGGCTAAGACCTCAACAGCACAGATAATAAAAACAAAAATAGACAAATGGGACTATATTAAACAATCTAGGTCCAGAAGTTCCTGCTGCTGTTTTAAAACCTCAACCACCAATTTGGAATTATTTCTCTTGAAAATACCTCACCCCCACTTCATCTTCCTCCTCTGTATCATTTCTTATTCTAATGAGAATATCACAATAGCTGTTATTAAATTTATGAATAAATTTAAGACAAAGGAAACAATCAACAGAGGGAAGTGACAACCTGTTGAATGGGAGAAAATATTTGCAAACTATTTATCTGTCAAAAGACTAATATCCAGAATATATAAGGAACTCAAACAATTAAAAAAAATTGTAAAAAAAATCCCATTAAAAAGTGGGCAAAGGACATTTCTTACATCACTAATCATCAGGGAAATGCAAATGAAGACCACAATGAGATATCATCTTACCACAGTGAGAATGGTTATTATTAAAAAAAGATAAAAAATAACAGATGCTGGCAAGGATGCAGAGAAAAAAAGACCTCTTTATACACTATTGGTGGGAGTGTAAATTAATACAGCCACTACACTACAAATGTTTTTCAAAAAACTAAAAACAGAACAACCATACTATCAAGCAATCCCATTACTGGGTATTTATCCAAAGGAAAGAGAATCCGTATATCAAAGGGATACATGTACCTGCATGTTTATTGTAGCGCTATTAACAATAGCCAAGATATGGAATCAGCCTAAGTGTCCACCCACAGACAAATGGATACAGAAAATGTGGCATATACACACACACACACACACACACATACACATAGACACACACGCACACACACACATAGACACACACACGCACACTCTCACACAACAGAATAGTATTCTGCTATGAAAAAGCATGAATTTTTGTCATTTGCAGCAACATGGATGGAACTGGAGGTCATGATGTTAAGTGAAATAAACCAGGCACAGAAAGAAAAGTGTATCTCACTCATATGTGGGAGCTAAAAAAGTTGATCTCTTGGAGGTAAAGAGTAGAATTATGGTTTCCAGAGGCTTGGAAGGGTGTGTGGATGAGGGTGTGTATGATGAAGAGAGGTTGGTTAATGGGTACAAACATACAATTATATAGAAGAAATAAGTTATAATGTTTGATATCAGAGGAGGGTGACTATAGTTATCAACAATGTATATATTTATGTATTTTGTATATTTCTTTATTTTTTTATTTTTTTTTATTTGCCAGAGTCAATACAAGCATGTATTTTGTATATTTCAAATTAGCTAGATGAGAGGACTTGAAATGTTCCCAACACATTGAAATGACAAATACTTGGGTTGATGGACACCCTAAATATTCTGACTTGATTGTTACACATTCTGTGCGTGTAACAAAATGTCACATGTACCCCATAAATATGTATAAATATTATGCATTATTAAAAAATACAATTAAAAAATGACAATACAGAAGAAAGTCTAATTTTTGCAGTTGGAAGTTAGAAAATATGAAATGTATTTTCTGTTCACATTTCTAGAATTAGTCTTACACTCTAGGCAATTCAGACTAATTGCAAAAATTGATGGTGTTTTGAAAGTGGCTGGATGTTGAGTGACTGTTGTAGAGGCCCGATGTCAGATTTGTGTTTGGCACAAGCCTCAAAGGGGACAGTCAGCTCCCTTTGTATCTTAATACTGCAGGTCTTTGTCTGTTTCCAAGCAACGTACAATATTTCAATAAATGCAGGCAGTTGTTCACATGCTATGTCTACATCCTGTCAAACATCGAGATATCTGTAAGCAAACAGTTATCCAAGGGAAATATTCTGTTTTTATCTGGATATTTGGCATCATGTAGTCTCAACCTGGCAGTCTCCCAAAGACATGCCTTCTTTCAGAATTTTATATTCCATGTTTTTGTTACCTTGCCACAGTGGTTGTTAAGGCATGTCAGTCACTGTCCTTATACCTGAAGCTATAGCAGCTTCTAAAGACAACATTGGTTTTCAAGTACTATAAGATTTTCAAACATCTCAAGAGGCCAGTAGGATAGCTAACATGATTCAATTTATAGCTTTATCATGTCATGGGAACTATATATTTTTAAGCAGAAAAGGCTTAAAGAATGTTCTTCACCATAGTTTGTAAATGAAATCTAAATAGGTAGATGCATAATTTCCCATAAGATTTAGTAGATGGAATAATTCTATTCGACAGGCTTCAGTGAATTCTTATAATTTTATGTTGCCTCAGCATCCATTTTGAATATAAGTTGGACTTTCTCACACCAAAAGTGAGGTTTAGTCCCCCTGACACAATTTCCAGTTCCCCACATCCTCTCAGTTCCTCACGGTAGTGGATCCAGATGTCTGCCCTGTGCAACTGCCTCCTGGTGACCACTTCCCTGGGGCAGCTAGATAGAACCTACCTGACTCGCCCTACGGACCCTCTCACCCCACAAGGACTGTGCAGCTATGCCACAGTGGCCACCTCTCAGCCACAGTGTGACCTCCTGCAGCTGCTGCCTGCTTACTTTGTTTATTTACTTATTTATTTGTGCAAGTTATGGGGCACATGTGCAATTTTGTTATATGCATACATTGTGTAGTGGCCAATCAAGGCTGCTGAATTAGGCCAGGGGTAGTGGCTCACACCTGTCATCCCAGCCCTTTGGGAGGTCAGGACAAGAGGATTGCTTGAGGCCAGGAGTTCAAGACCAGCCTGGGCAACATAGTCAGACCCCCCCCATCTCCACCAAAATTTTTTAAAAAAATTAGCTGTGCATATAGTCCCAGCTACTCAGGAGGCTGGGGCAGGAGGATCACTTAAGCCCAGGAGTTTGAGGCTGCAGTTATGGTCACACTGTTGCACTGTAGCCTGAGCAACAGAGTGAGAATCTGTCTCAAAACCAAAACAAAAACAACCCCAAAGAACCGCTCAGCAATTAGAACTCCCAACGGGAAACCTGCTTGGGTAACGCCCTGGACCCCAATAAAGGCTTCCCCCACGGGTTCCCTCCCCATCCGCAGGTTGAGTGTGCGTCCCTGACAACTCTCCTCTCCCCACTGGCCCTGCGAGGCGTGCTGCCGTGTTCTCTGGGAGGAGTGATAAAAACCGCTTCTGTCTCTTCATGTGTTCTGTTGTGCCGTGCTGCGCCCTCTGTAGCCCGCCTGACTGCCTGATCCGGGCCTAACCGTTCTCCCGGCCAGGGCTCTCCTGGGTGTGGCCATCTTGGTAGGAGTAAGCGACACAGGTCACACGAGAGTTGCACGGGCATCTACCAGAATGAACGTGTTTCCTGTGAGAGGAACACCTGGCCGCGGGTCGGACATTTAGACCTCAGGCCATCGTCCAGGATAAAGAAGTGTCCCGGGAGAGGCACCGGGAGCCCCCACAGCCACCGCCCCCGGGCCGGCGGGGCAGGGCTGGGGTGTAGGCCGCTCTCCAGACGAGAGATCTCAGGACCATATCGGAGGAAAATACAAGGGCCTTACATAAAGTCAGTTCAACCAATTTTAAAGATGTTGGCATTTTCTTGTCGTGACGTGAGAAGAGGGAAATCTGTGCTGCCAACACTTAACTGTTTTTCTCAACAAAAGACATTTCACAATTGTCTACATGGTGTAAGTCCCCATGGGTGTTAAATTCTTGTTGGTGTTGCTCGTGTACTGAGGAGTCTCAATGTGTGAGGTATAAACATAAAAGGTTTTTTCCCCCCAATACCTGTTTCCTAAACAGGAGAAATTAAACCACCTCTCCCACTGGGGAGCGGCTCCCCGATGCTACTCTGGCCACACTCCTAACCGAGCCTTCAGTGTCACATATCAGAACACGCACTCCAGTGTGTGAAGTTCACACTTGTTTTTTGTTTTTGCTTTTTTTTTTCTTAAACTTCAAAGCTTTCTTCCAGACCAGCACAGTGGGTAATGTACCTCCTTCCATTCCCTTGGGAAAGTGAATAACGGAGAAGAAAATGTTTAAAGCGGTGCCTGCCAGGGGCAGGCTGAACCCCCAGAATGCGTCACGGGTGGGCCCAGTACAGTTGTCTGATGCTCCCACACGTCGCCACGGTGAGGAATCATTCCCTGCAGTTTCCTGGGCCTGGCAGTCCTCGGACAGCTTTGTTCTCATCTTCTGTGGGCACCACGCTGAGCTCTCTCATGTACAAGGTGCAAGTCCATAGCTGCAAAGTGTCTGCTTTTCTGAGGCCAAACTCTCAAGCTGTCAGACACTGGGGACCTATTCCATATCTCTTAGGACGAGGAAGGGGGTTGGCTGGCAGTTCCCACTGCCTTGTCTCTCCTGCACCGTCCTTTCCACTGCTGCAGTACCCAGGTGAACTTCGCCAAGTCCGTGGTGGGCAGACGCCCAGCCAGAGAACAGGGTGCTGGTCTCCTCTTCTCCTGTAAGCCTGCCGTCTTCACAGCTGACTCCCGAGGCCCTCCTGCCTTGGCCAAAGGGAGAGAAGCCCCCTTTGAGGGAGACGCAAGAACCGCTTCTTCAGTCACTTGCAGTGCCTGGGCCAGGCTTCCTTTCTGCAGAATGAGGGTGGCAGCAGGGAATTGTGGAGGGGTGGTTGGCGGTGAGACCTATTCTCTCACCCATCATTAAGCACTGTGCGACAGGCCTGGCCTAGGCAGTGACCTGCACTGAGCAGGTGAGACCTTAGCAGCAATCCCTGAGAATGGCAGTGCCCATCCCTTAGACTAGCGGGCTGTGTAATGACTGCTCGTTACGGATCTGGGTCGCGCCAGCCTCCTGAGGCACAATAGAAGGAATTTGTTTAGACTGCCCAGAGCATCAGTCCACGTTTTCGGTTAAAAACTAATGAATGTATATGAATCTGGGTCGCTACATCAAATCCTGCCTAGGACAAGGTGTTACATAAATGATTCATTGTATATCAACATTTTATTTTCATCATTGCTCTTAAATTGATGGAAAAGTGAAAAATTATTATGACTGAAAGTAACTGGATCCTCCCATCAGTGCTAAGTGACTACACGGAAACCAAGGTGCAAGCTGGGTGTGGGGGCACACACTCGGAGTCCCAGCTACTCAGGAGGCTGAGGCAGGAGATCCCTTGAGCTTAGGAGTTCGAGACCAGCCTGGGCAACAAAGCGAGATCCCCTGTCTATTAAAAAAGAAAGAAAGAAGGCTGAGCGCGGTGTCTCACGCCTATAATTCTAGCACTTGGGAGGCTGAGGTGGGCGGATCATTTGAGCTCAGGAGTTTGAGACCAGCCTGAGTAAGAGGCTCTCTCTACTAAAAAAAAAATATAGAAAAATTAGCCGGGCGTGGTGGCGCATGTCTGTAGTCCCAGGTATTTGGGAGGCTGAGGCAGGAGGATTGCTTGAGCCCAGGAGTTTGAGATTGCTGTGAGCTAGGCTGATGCCACGGCACTCCAGCCCAGGCAACAGAGCAAGACTCTATCTCAACAAAACAAAACAAAACAAAACAAACAAACTAGGGTGAAAATAAAAACAAATACTCCTACAGATAGGTATGATCATTTTCCTGCTCTTTTAACTTTGTTTATACAACAACATATACATATTCTAAAAATATCATTTTTTCTTGTGTTTGTAGAGCTGAAATTTTGTCTTCCAAAGGACTAGTGTGTCATTCTGATGCCAGAAGGTCAGCAAAGCTCTAATAGCTTCAAGTCCGTGCTGTGCTTCTGTGGCTGGGCCCTGGACATCGTGGAGTTAAGGTTGTTGGAATGCAGTCCTGTCCTGCCTCTGCTGTATGGGGAGAGCCTGATAAAGTTTTAGTTGTCTGAAAATAATTTGTCTAGTGAGAAAATACTTTTCTCCGTCTCAACCTCTGAATTCATTGTCTATCTCTGCCAGTTGTGTATGTGAATTGACCCAGTCAGAAAATTGAACTTTGTATATAAATGATTCATTTTTAAAAACCATTCTTATTAACAAATGTAAAACCAAATTGTTTGAAAGTAACTTTTGCTTACTGGGAAGCTTAGTCTCTCAGATTACCTTGGTTTGGGCGTAATGACCCTTTTTTCTTCCAAGATCGCACATTACATTTAGTCATCGTGTCTTCTCAGGCTCCTCTTGGCGGTGACAGTTTTGCAGACTTCCCTTGTTTCTAATGACCTTGACAGTTTGAGGAGTACTGGTCAGGTATTTTGTAGAATATACTTTGCTTGGGATTTTTCAGATGTTTTTCTTTTGATTAGACTGGCGTTCTGTGTTTTGGGAGAGAAGATCGCAGAAGCAAAGTACCGTTTTTATCTAATGACTTCAAGGATGCACATTAACGTGACTTGTCACTGTCGGTGTTGGCCTTGATGAATAGGCTGATGTGGTGGTAGCTGTCAGGTTTCTCCACTATGAAGTTACTTCCCCCACCCCCATCACGTTATTCTTTGGGAGTTACTGTGCACAGCCCACACTTAGGGAGTGGGAATTTCACTCGAGGGTGGAGTATCTACATAAATTATTTGGAATTCTCATGCACAGGAGATCTTCTCTTCTCCCCTAGTTTCAAAATTGATTCAGTCATTTATTTATTCCTGCATGGATTCATGAATATTTGTTTGGTTTTTTTCTGCTTTGAGTTACAATCCAATACTATTTCATTTGGCTGTTCAAATTGTTCCACTTTCTGCCATTGGAAGCTCTTTCAGTTGGTTCCTGTGTCACTTTGGTAGACTCCCATAACTGTGTGTGTGTTTTAAGCACTCTCTCAATTTCTGGCACTACAAGATAATCCTATCTTTTTTTCCTCCTGTCTTATCTTGAATATTTCATTTCTCTTTCTTTGTTTCTTTTTCTTTTCTTTTCTTTTTTTTTTTTTTTCCTTTGAGACAGGGTCTTTCTCTGTCACCTGGGGCTAGAGTGCAGTGGTGTCATCATAGCTCTTTACAACTTCAAACTCCTGGGCTCAAGTGATCCTCCCGTCTCAGCCTCCCAAGTAGCTGGCACTACAGGCTCCACCACACCTGGCTAATTTTTCTATTTTTTGTAGAGATGGGTATTGCTATTGATCAGGCTTGTCTTAAACTCCTGCCCTCAAGCAATCCTCCTGCCTCTACCTCCCAGAATACTAGGATTACAGGGGTGAGCCACCATGCCTAGTCTTATCCTGAATATTTCTTGCTGCAGCCCTGGAATCAGCCATTTCTCCAAAAAGCTTGGGCTCCTTTTATTGGTGAATAGTGTTAGAAACCAAGACCTGGGTGCTGTGTGTGCTCGTTGCTGCTGGGATGTTGTTGCTTCTAGGCCTTTTCAGCTGACAGATGAAGGAAAGGTGTGTGTGTACTAACCTGGGCACATGCATATATCTGTAAGTATTTCTATATGCAGCTATCTGTAACTATACTAAACTAAAAATGAGATCACACTGATGTCTTCAACACAATTCATTCTAGCCTCCTTCCCTTGCTTGTCTATAACCTCCCACTCCCACACTGAGAAGCTGGCTCCCACCACCCGCCGTCCACTGGCCATTTAATTAATTGCTTAATTCTAGTATAAATGAATAGCACCATTGGAAAGGTTACTCTGTACCTCAAGATCTCAGGTTTTAAAACAGAAAGCCATTTCCCTTTGGTGATTCCACAATCACAGATTTTGCATCTGACCCCACTGTGAGAAGAAAGGGCAAATGCCTGCACACTGGGCTGGGGTAGAGCAGCCCTTGGCTGTAGCAGGGAAATACCTGGGTTTTGAAATCTCAGCCATTTTATCAAGGAGGGTTGACAAGCAGTGAGCAGATGCAGAGCGGTATGGTCCTCCACAAGAAATGACAGCAGGCGTGAGTGTGGGGAGGGTGGGCCTGAAGTGTTGAATCCTCATCACAAAAGAGCATTTGAAGGAAAGCCGCAGCAGCGGGCAGGGAGTCCATGTTGTAAGACTGCACAGGGGTCGTCCTGATGCCCAGGTGGCCTTGCCAAGCTTCCCGCCAGGCAGGCTCACCTAGACGTCCAGAACAGAATGCTTGCAGGCAAAAATAAATTGCTAGAGGCACATGCTCATTTGATGAATCTGAAACACAGCCAGAAGCAAGGGGAAGAGGAGGAGCACGTTAACCCACTCAGGAGAGGGTGCATCAGGGCTGGAAGGACGCGCACCCTGAGGCCAGAGTTCAGTGTATTGTCCAGTCTGTCCCACCTTGGGTGTGGCCCTGAGGACCTCAGCGGGCATTCCAGCAAGGGGCTCCGGTCAGGGCCTGGGCCAAGGACACACAGTTGCTTCAGTGGAGAGACACAGTGACAAATGCCCCTGGCCACAGCTGTGACCCAGGCTGGCCTGATGGATGGCCATGGGCTCTCCAGTGTTTCCTTGGGGCTGAATGGTGTCACTCCTGGGTGGCTGAATTGACCTTCTGAATATCGAATCTTTCCATTTTTTTTAGTGTTCCACACAAATGCTCTAATTTCTTGACTGTTTAATATATCTCATGGGTGACTAACTTATTTACTGTTTATGCTTAACCTATCTGATGAATTTTATCCATATCATTTTTTTTGTGTTTTCATTGGCAGAATTGAATACTCTCCAAAATACAGCATTATGTAGATACATTACATGTTACATACACATTACATAGGCCAAAGAAACCCGCAGTTAGATTAGAAGGCACAAGCGCAACAAAGTCCCACCCGCCTCCTTTTCGGGGAACGGGCGTGCAAGTGGTAGTGACTAGATAGATGGATTGGCAAGTGGGAAATACTGAAAATGTCAGATGTGCTTCCAAATGAGGATGGGCTATATTCGTTGATCAGTTTACTCTGATGAGCTGAAAGTTTATCCAGGATAATCTTCTATTTTTCCTTTTGAAAATGCACAAAAGCCTTCCCAAGGCTGCAGGAAAGAGTCCTGTAGGAGAGAGGCGCTGGGCCAGCTGCCTGTTGCTTAGGGGTCTGGGACATTTTGCCACCTGTCTCTTTAAGAGAAGCAGTCTCACGGGGGCAACTATCTTCGTCCTAAACATATTCCTGTCAATCTTAGAACTCCATTTAGCATCTTCTTGACATTTGTGAGGTAGAAAATGCCAAGTTCTTCTGTGGCCAGAGTAAGGGGAGTCGTCGGAAGCCTCGGTAGCTCTGCCCCTGGCTGGCGTGGGCGTGCGGAGCTCCGGGAGGGATCACGTCAGCATTCTGGCAGAGAAGATGGAGAATGACGTGCTAAGAAAGGGAACAGCCGAACGCAAGAGGGAAAGTGCACAGCGGGCTTGGGACAGATGATTAGTTGGCTACACGGGACACGGTGGCTTTAACAAATACTTCCTCAGTGCAAGTTGGAAGCCCAGCCTGCAAGAGGGGTCAGGTCACGACCCAAGGTTCCCATGGAGCTTCCCAGAGTGTTTCTCACCCGGACGTCCTGACAGCTCGCGTGAGCTGCCGTCGCCCCCTGTGCGGAGCGTGTGCGCACTGCCCGTCACGTGTGCTGCCAGCACCTTCGAGGAAGAGAAACTCGCAGGTGGACGTGGGTAGCCGAGGTTATAAATCCTGAACAAAAGATGTCCAGACTTGCTCGTTGGCAGGGACAGTTCTGCGAGCTTCACATATTCGACTCTCCTGCAGTTCCTCACAATGACCCCCAATTTTATGTATATAATATTGTTCTTTCCATTTTACAGATGATGAAACTGAGACCCGGAGAGGACAGCTCACAGGCCCACAGTCACATAGCAAGTCGATAGTGGAGGCTGGGTTTGATCTTTACACCTTGATCTACTGTTAGATGCTTTCGACCTCATTATTTTTCTTTTTTCAAAGCAATCTAGAAACATTCACGTTGTGAAAACTGAGGATTCTCTAAACGCCTAGTAGCTACCACGAGAGTGAATGCTGAGTAAGTGAACGACTGAATAAATGGGTGACCGAATTCAGTAGGCTCCCACTGAAAAGGAAATGCTCTTGGCTCTGAAAGGCTGGGAGCACACAGGAGGAGAAAAGGAGAGAAGGTCTGTATTTAAACATTCCTGGGAGACTTCAGAAAAAGGAGAGAATAACTTGTTAAAAAATCTGTATAAAATCTAATGGAAGACCATTAACTTGAACTTCCTAGTTTTTTTTTTGTTTTGTTTCATTAGTATTTTTGAATAACCCAATAGGAAAAAGAGAGATTATTAAAACGTATTTGCACAGACCTTTAACGCTCTCCAAACTACTGTTCAAGAGGCAAAAGAAATTAAATGTTATTAACAAAGGTCAAACCTACAACAGAAAGTATAAAGACAGAAAAGTTTGTGTGTGTGTGTTTTATAATAGAAAGGCTTATCTTCAAGGAACCTCAAATGAATAATAACTATATTTTTTATACGAATGTATGAAAGCACCTAACTGCAGGAGAAGGAGAAGTTACTGGAGTTTAGTTCACAGTTGAAGATTATTTGTTGAAGTTGAAGATCTCACAGTGAGATTATTTGTCATGAAATGCTTTTGTGTGAGACATTTTAAATTTGACTAACATTCTAAGGCCATGTTTGTTCACACAAAGTTTATGAATGTTTTCAAATTGATCAGCTACATCATATCTAAACTCAGGGTTATCCTATATTCTGGCATAATTATTATTTTATTTTCTTTTTTTTGAGACAGGTTTTGCTCTGTCACCTGGACTATAGTGCAGTGGCATCATCATAGCTCACTGCAACCTCAAACTCCTGGGCTCAAGCAATCCTTCTGCCTCAGCCTCCTGAGCAGCTGGGACTACGGATGTGTGGCACCATGCCCGGCTAATTTTTTTATTTTTTGTAGGGACAGGGTCTTGTTATTGCCCAGGCTGACCTCAAACTCCTGGCCTCAAGCAATCCTCCTGCTTTGGCCTCCCAAAGTGCTAGGTTTACAGGCATGAGCCACCATGCCTGTCCCTCATTAAAGATTAAGGAGCACATGTTGGTTGAAAACCCAGAATCTGCTTCTAAGTGTGGCTTTGTTTTTTATTTATTGGTCTTCCACAAAGTAACTCTCAGGTGCGCAAGAGTTTTTTATTATTATTGTTATTACTATTGTTACTTTAAATTGCTAGTTTTGGTGATGGGCGTGAGAGAAACTAACAGTGTTAGAAAGTAATGAATCTTGCAGTATAATAAGGGTTTTAAACAAATTAGAGTGTCATGGCCAAATTCAGAGGCCAAAATCTAAGACATTAAACCTCGTGAATCAGACTGCGGCCCCTGGATCAACACCTGGGCATCGCCTGGGAGCTTGTTAAACATGCAGACTCTCAGGTGTCTCAGGCTGCTGAATTAGAGTCTGCATTTTAACAAGGTCCCCGGTGACTCTTGTGCACATTAGAGTTTGGGAGAGCACCGAATTAGACCCCCACAGCCTCTTGAAATAACAATGGCACGTGCTTTCCGAAACTTGCAGCAGTTCACAGCCAGCACCGATTTGTTTCACCTCAAGAGAGAGGAGGTAAAGGAGGAAAAAATGGCAGAATCTATCTTAATAGCCTTGTGCATTTCTCTGAATGTTTGTTTAAAAACTCACCTAGCGGGTGGGCATGGTGGCTCACCCGTGTAATCCTAGCACTCTGGGAGGCCAAAGCGGGAGGATCGCTTGAGGGCAGGAGTTCATGACCAGCCTGAGCAAGAGCAAGACCCCATCTCTACTAAAAATAGAAAGAAATTAGCCAGACAACTAAGAATAGAAATCAAAAATTAGCTTGGCATGATGGCAAGTGCCTGTAGTCCCAGCCACTTGGGAGGCTGAGACAGGAGGATCGCTTGAGCCCAGGAGTTTGAGGCCGCTCTGAGCTAGGCTGATGCCACGGCACTCTAGCCAGGGCAACAGAGTGAGACTCTGTCTCAAAAAAAAAAAAAAAAAAAAAAAACTTCTCACCTAGCACTTGAAGTGCAGATTTTAAGTAATACTTCACTGTTTTGTATGGGAGGAATTTTAGACTGTGTTGGTGCTAGTGACTTTGGGGCTCGAGGTGGTCTTGAGCTGTGCCCTGGACGCTTCACGCACCCTCGCACGGCCATGTGATTCCTTATGCTGTTCTCTTTTCTTGGCATCACCTTTCCTCGCCCTCAAGTAGAGTTTATTTCTGGTTATTCTGTACTCATGTAAAGACAGGTCAGCTGGGCATCACGGCTTGGGCCCTTCATACAATTTTTCTGATTTGTTTTTGGATTTATGCTCTTGATGTGCTTTCAAGGACAAAAAGCCCTCTGATGTTTGTGATTCTAAAGATATAGCTGAAGGGGCTGGTCACTGTTTTGCCAACGCCCTCGCCACTGACGTGACCCCCATGCCTGGAACGGTGCTGGGCCGGAGCAGGGCTCAGTACCAGCTGCAGCTGATGAACGAGCGGGAACTGTGGACAGCCCCTCTGCGCCAGATGCTCCTCAAGCCAAACGAAGACCCCCTGACGAGCGGACAGCTGGACTTGTCTTATCCAACAGCGCTCAGACTCATTCGATCTGGGGAGCAACTTCAGTTCTCAGTTTATGTAGATGCAATGCCTCCCCCACCACCTTTCTAACACATAATCCACCCGCCCCCACTGACTTCTTCCCCCAGGGAACTGCTCAGTGGTCTCTTCCTGGGAGAGACCAAGGCCAATGCACGAAGGCAGCGCTTGCTGTGCTGGTCACTGTGGAGGTCTTTGTCCCTCTTTAACACGAGGGAGGGAATTTATGGCAGAAACCACAGCTTAATCCACACACCGTTGTGTACCAACTGCAGTGTTCCACAAGCCAGGGAAGAGAACAGGTCCAGCGATTCCTCACCGGCAGTAGGCAGGGAAATTTTCTGTTCTCCTTTGGGGAGATGACTTTCACTCCCAATGATGTGTTAGCACTCGCCATTATCACAGGTTCTGGTGAATGACAGCTTGTCATGTGCCGGCACTGTGCGGTGCTTCCTGTCAGTTAACTCCTGGCACTCTCCTGTATTACCACATGATTTGTTCTGTTCTTTGTTTTCTTTTATTGTTGTATCATAATTGTACATATTTTGGGGGTATGTGTGATATTTTGACCATGTGTAATGATCAAATCAGGGTAACTGGGTATCCATCACCTAGAACATTTATCTTTTCTTTGTGTTGGAAACATGACAATTCTCTCTTTCAGCTATTTTGAAATATACAATCAATTATTGTTAACTATAATTTCCCTTCTGTATTATTGGATACTAGAACTTATTCCTTCTATCTAATGATATTTTTGTACCCCAAATGATTTTTCTTTTCTTCTGAATGCTAGTTTTAAATGTAGGACTACTATTTCTTCATCATTTGAGCTCAGGATCCAGGCTGCAAATGAGGCAGCTTATGAGTTCTGCTTTGGAGGTCAGGGGCCTTTTCCATGGTGGAAAACATCTGCTTGACACTTTTTAGTTCGCAAACTACTCTCCAGGGTACAGTGAATGCATGGCACTGGGAGTTCCTCCTGTAGATGGCAGGGGTTTAAATCTCTGGAGGGACATTCTGGGATAGTGGCCAGGGAAAATGGCTACAAGTGAGAATAAAATGGGTTGGAACATCTTACCCTTGAGGTCCAGGCAATGTTGCTGAACGATGCCCCTGACCAAGCCTGATGACATCAAAGGGAAGGTATCTTCTTTTATACTTTTCAGACTAGCTCAAAATGAGTAAATTGGCATGAAACTGCATCTACTGCTCTAGCCCCAATGCATGGGCTGCAAAGCTGCTAGCTGGGTGGGACTTCAGTTCCTTGAACTGCCAAGTGTTCAGAAAGTGGCCACAGGTAGCCTACGGTTTCAAGGTGGCAATGGTGGGTAAACCACTAAGGGTCAGTAGGAGCAGTTTGTCTTACTGTCCTACCTCAGTTGGACTTCCAGGGTTTTGGTGCAGACATTAACTGGCAGTTGGTGGTGGCACTGAGGACAAGCGGGACCATCAATAGGGCATTGGTGATTGTGGCTGCAGAGTCTACCTTCAGGGGAGCACCGAGTTCTCCCCTCCCCCTGGGCAGCAGGCAAGCTATGTGAAGATCAACTTACTAACAAATGCCAGTTACACTTGTAGTAGTGAGGGGTTAGAGGTGGGGGGAGTCTTAGAAATATTAGGGGATTTTCTCTTGCTAGTATATCGAATGGGAAGCAATGAGCTACAGTACTTTGGGCATTGGAGGACACGTGACCTTGGTTTTAATCCCAGACTGGCAGGGCTGGGACACTGTAGTTAGCAGGGAAAGACTATGGCCTGAGCAATAATCATGGTACAGGAAGTCCCTAAGGAATAGAGGTAAAAGTTCCTGGAGGTTGGAACTACCAATTATCCTAGCTTGAAAATTACCAGAATGCTCTCCCTTTAAGAATAAAGTTTATGCTTCAAGAGCAGTAGATGATTATATTGTGTCTGAACACAACTGAATAAAACCCAGTCAAAATGAAGCATATCTCTTTTGGGATTGCAGCAGCCCCAAGCCCTCTTACCTAGATACATAGAGTACCCAGACATCATGCACCTGTTTCTGGAAGGTTGCGACATGTAGTGATTTGTGATTATAATAAATCGGTATTTTACAAAGTTTATTCTGTGAAACCCTCAGAGTCAAACAAATTTGGAAAACTTTGCCAAATATGTCTTCTTAAATATTCATAATGCATGTGAGTATATTTACCTGCTCTAAGTCAGATGATCATAAGCCTTTGAATCTTGTTTAACCAATAATTTTTCCAAATTATTTGATCTTGAAATGCTACTTTTGCATGATACCTATCAAAGGTTTGTGTAATTCTGTCTGATATGATGTGTAGGAGCTTTTACTTTTTTGTATGTGTTAGATCTTTCAATGCTGACATGAGAGAGGCTCCAAGCTGTATTCTTATCCAATTCAGTATTCAATATCCAAGGTATTGAGCACAATGCTCTGAGACGTTGAGAACACACAAGAAACAGCTAAGTTTGGGAATTGGCAATATGAATTGTTAGAAGAGCGATTGATTTCTATGGATTTCTACATTGCCATCTGGATTGTAGACTAAACCACTGACCATATGGTAAGTGAGGAGGCAGATGAAACCAAGAGTGGCCTCACAGGCATGTGAGATAAGGAAGAACTGGTGATTAAGAAGATGACCAATGCAAGGTTCTGGAGGGAGAAGGCAGGAAAGGCCAAAGGATAACTGACTTCAAAGAAGGAAATCTCAGAGTCGAAGACTTTGGAGGTGGAGGAGTTCAAGGCAATAGATAATTGTCATACGTTTATGGGTAGGTGGAGTTGAGATGAAGATCACCGGCAGCTGTGCCAGTGCTAGAGCGTATTGAAGAACCAACACAAGGAGGGTGGCAGAACGCAGGGTGACGGGGCGCCTGTGACTCAAACGGTGAGGCTCTTGCAAGTGAGCGTCATGATACAACTTATGCCATTTTGAAAGCATGTGAGTGCATGTTCTCAGGGCCCTGCACACACTCTGGCAGGATAATATTATTTCCCTTTTAAAAAAGGAAACATGTGCATTTTTCAAAGCCTCCATGTAGTAAGAAGCTCAGTTGAGAGATGAGCTAGACTTCTGACTTCAAACTCTGGGTTCTTTTCCCCACGTCTTGAATCCCTATATTGAATCCTTGTATTCAAGGTTCTTGTCCACAAGGTTGGTTGAAACTACGGTGAGGATGGACAGAGGAAAGTATATATTTATGTGTAAAGACCAATAGGTAAATCATGAGATTACAACAGGAAAACAACCTGTAAGGTTAAAAAATGGACATTATCAGCACAAGGGTGTGAGGTGCAATGCAAAGGATTAACCAAAATAAGAGATGGTCCAGGGGCACAGCACCACTGAAAACCATGTTTTAATCAATGTGATGAGCTGAAAGGAAAAAGACAGAGGTGAGTTCATTCACTGTAGAAAGTGGACTTGATAGGAACCAGAGTGCCAGATTGACAGGTGTTCTGTGGGCTTTCGAGGGGCGTTGTGAGCTTCCCCGGGATGTGAGCTGCGGCTGTTCCAGTTGCCATTGCCTGATCGGAGGCTCCTGGACCACTGGTCCTGGTGGGGTCCCTGCTGGCGGAAAGGGCTCCCTCCAGAGTCTCCTAGAAAATGTCTGAATTTGCATTAAAAAATCCTCTTTTTATTGATACAAATACATACTAATTGTACGCACTTACGGGGTATGTGTAATATTTTGATACATGTGCATAATATATAATAATCCAATCAAGGTATTTAGGATATCCATCACCTCAGACATTTATCATTTCTTTGTGTTGGGAACATTTCAGATCTTCTCTTCTAGCTATTTAATATGTTGAAATATATAATAAATTATTAACTACAATTTCCCTTCTGTATTACTGAATCCTAGAACTTATTTCTTCTATCTAACTGTGTGTTTGTATCTGTTAACCAATCTCTCTCATACTGCACCCCCTTCCCAGCCTCTGGTAACCATCATTTTTCTCTCTACCTCCAGGAGATCAACCAAAATATCTTTGAAAGACCGGAGGGGGTCAGGGATTTGGAATCTTTGGAGATGTGCTCATGGTCATTAATAAGATAACATTTCAATATTATAGAATTATAGAAAATAGCATTGCAGAATTGAAAAGATGACAGTAGGGGTTTCATCTTCATTTTCATTATTCTACTCCCTCCTGCTCTCCCATCTGACTCATGCTCCCCACCCATATCTGTGCTTCTAAGAGTCGTGATGGCCCCTGGCTGTTGGTGTCCAGACTGCTGTATCTGGTTCCATCTAATGACGGTCTTGGTGGGCTGGCGGCATCCAGCCTTCTGACCACAAAGAAGTCCTGCTGCGCTTTTTAAGATGATGGAGTAAATGTATTCCTAGAAAACATTACTTCCACAAGTAAGCATGGAAATAATATTTATATTGTCTAAACTGGTCACATGAAGGCAAACTTTTCCTTTCTCTGTACTTTTTCTTTCTAAAGTGAGATTAAGGTAATTTACATCAGTGGGAATTAACGGAAGGGCCTTTGTGAAACCAGAGGGCCTGGGTTTCTCTCTTCATTTTACCTCTGACTAATTGTGACACGCTAAGCAAGCCATATAATAGTCTCATTAGAAGACCTTGTTGAGAAAAGCAGGAGCAGGGAGCCATCTGGTGTGTGAGGTGCCTGCTGGTTGGAAAAGTTATGGGGCTAAAAATAATCTCAACATGATGACTCTGTTGAAATGAGACACCCGGGCAAATAAACCGGCTATTGGCCCACCCAGGAGATTGCCATTTTCCCACTTCCTGCAGAGAGATCAGACATTATAAATAGTCCTAGAAAAACCAAAGCCCTGGTTTGAGGATGAGGGTGGGGAGTTGACAAGTATTTCAAAATGATCGTAAAGATAGAGGCATGATCAATAAGTACCATGATGCTTCATCACAGGTTTGAACAGAGCACAGTGCACATGGAGGGGAAATGAGCTATGCAGATAGAAAGGGGGTGATTGGCTAGGAACACAGTGAGCAATGCCCAATATGGCCAGTGATTTGGAAGACGTAGACAATCCCAGATGAATGTCAATAATGTGAATAATATAGTGCTATATTAATTCCAAACTTATGAGAAGTATAAAAAATTGTTGAAGTTCATTTTCTCTACATTTTCATTATGAAAAATTTCAAACATACAGAAAAGTTGAAAGAATTTTGCAGCATATACCTGTATACCCACAATCTGGATTTTACCATTAATGTTCTACTAGAGTTGCTTATTGCATGTCTATCAATCTATTGATCCCTCTATCATCCACCAACCCATCTTATTTTTTATGCATTTCAAAGTAAGTTGCAAACAGCACATTTCCCCCAAACTCAATGTTGTTTTCAGCTTTTTATTTTTAAGATAAAATTTACACACAATGAAATAGACAAATCTTAAATCTACTATTCTATGAGTTTTGACATATGCATACTCCTACACATCCTAAACCTCTACCAAGGTCCAGAGCATCTCCTCCACCTCACATCTCCCTCAAGTCTGTCAATCTTTGTCCCTGCCCAGCCAGAGACAGCCACCATGCTCATTTTCACCACAGGTTAGTTATTCCTGTGCCAGAACTTCATATAAATGGAATCATTCAAAATCTACTCTTTGGTGTTAGGCTTTTACAGTGCTTTTTGGATTGCCCCCAAGTTATTGTGTGTTAGTAGTTTCTTCATTTTTAATTGTAGTTAGTGTTCCTTTTTTAAATAAATATACCACAGCTTGTTTATCCATTCCATTGATGGATGCTTGGCATGTATTGATGGATACGTGGTTATCATGAATAAAGCTATTATGAGCATTCTTGTAAAAGTACTTTGTGGGAGTAGAAACGCTAGGGTAGGTGTATGGTTACTTTTTAAAGAAGCCTAGAGGTAATTTTACAAAGTGGTTGTTCCATTTTCCACTCCCACCAATAATGTATGAGAGCTCCAGTTGCTCGACATCTTTGTTAGAACTTGGTATTATCAACCTTCTGAATGTGAGTGTGAGATGATATCTTATTATGGTTGTAATTTCCATATCCCTAATGACTAATGATGCTGAGCATTTTTAAATGAGATTATTGATCATTCATAAATCTTCTTTTGTGAAGTGTCTGCTCAAATGTGTCTTTGGCCCATTTTTCATTAGGTTGTTTTTATTATTGGGTGTAGGGGGTCTTTATATATCCTGAATATCTGTCCTCTATCAGATCTGTTTCTTCCAGCTTATGTCTGGTTTATTTACTTTCTTTAAAGTATCTTTTAATCAGAAATTTAAAATTATGATTATGTTCAATTTATCAAGCTTTTGGTTTTTTTGTGTGTTTTTGTTTTTAATGATGATTTTTTTCCTATTATGTTGTTGTTTTCTATATTTTTTCTTAAGAAAACTTTACCTAACCCCAAGTCACAAAGATATTCTCCTATGTTTTCTCCTGAAAGTTTTATGGTTTGAGCTTTTACATGTAGCTGTATGCTGCATCTCAAATTAATTTTTGTGGATGGTGTGAGTTAGTGATCAGGCTTCGTTTTTTCCCAAATGGATATCCAGTTGTTCCAGCACCATTTGATGAAAAAAATTGTCCTTTTTCAACTTGATTACTTTGACTCTTTTGCTCAAAATTAAATTTTTTCTGCATTTTTTGATCTTTATTACTATGGATTTATAGCACATCTTGAAGTAAGGTAGTATAAGTTCTCCAACTTCAGTCTTCTTCAAGGTAATTTTGCATATTCTGGGTCCTTTGCATTTCCATATAAATTTAAGAATTGGTTGGTCAATTCCTATGAAAAAGACTGATGGGATTGTAAATGGATTTGCTATAAATCTTGTTTATTTTTGAATGCAGATAAGGTTGGTAGATTATTTGAATATTTAATCTTATACTGACCACACTCTCAAGAGAAACAAAAAGAAAATATAATATAAAATAAAAAAAGATCCCCATAACAATAAGATGAAATAAAAAAAAAAAAACTTCACATAGAAACGGTTGAGCTTGTGGACTGTTAACTCACAAGGGTAAGATTATTTTATTTTAGTCTGTGGGATTTTAATTTCCATTAACTTCTTTTAGGTTGTAAGGGGATTAACTTTGTTAGTCAATTTCTCCCTGGAAACATCCTAAGGGATTATATTAAAGTTGGGGAATCTTTAAAAAAAAAAAAAATAAAGAATTAACGAATTAAAAAAAAAAAAGATCAAAGTGATTAAATGGCTGAAAACTAGGAGAAAGTATAGGGTGTAGGAATGGCTTGAGTTGTTCCTGTGAAATAAAATTAAAATCCCCTGCCTTAACTGACTGAAAGGACCCCTCTTGGCCAAGGTGACCCCAGAAAACTAAGTTTCCCAGCCATGACAGGATAGCAGTCAATCACACTGCAGTACACTCCCTTCTCTGCTAACCTTTACCAGGATTTTCTCTTAAGAGTTAAACAGAAACCAGCCCTGAAAAGCAAGGAACGGAAGACTCCTTCCTTCACTGGCATCAACCAACTGCCTGAGGTTGTGGCTGGACTCCACCCCTTTTTGCAGTTTTGATGTGACAGCTGGTGAGTTTCACAATGCAATGCATTCCTTGCTGATTTTAACCACCGCTCATGGATGGTTCTGGCTAGTTTACAGAGGTTGCACACAAAGTGCGTTTGTGTCTTTTGCTTCACCCTTTGCCATGTAGAGCCTAATTTTACTGCATTTTAATATTAAATCTCCACCCCAAAGTGAACATGGGATGTATGTAACAAATATGGTTGCTTACTACATGCATGTGAGTGACCCCCCCTTGTGAATATTCATAGTTCCTCTTATAATCTGTTGGATATGTATTTTTAGCCAACCATTGGGCATAAATTCCTGTCCCACATTTTCTCTGGTGGAAGTGCCTGCTTTTTTGTCTCAGCTAGAGGATCCACTTTCTAGCCTGCAGGTTGTAGCCCTTTGTAAGAAATAAAGCTCTCCTTTTTTAGGTCAACATTTCTATCTGAGGCATATTTTTTCCCAGTTTTGCCTACTATTTTGTTTATTGCTTGGTGATTCTTCCATGCATATCACATAAGGCACAAAGCAAACCACATAGCCCAGTTTGACTTTGCTTCCTAAATGATTTACCAATTATACTGTGGCTCTTATGCTAGGGATGACAACAACAGAACGTATACCTGTGTGACTCTAACATAAATGGAAAATTCTGCCCCAGGATGAGGTTTAACCTCAGGATTTCTGCCCCACCTCTGTTTGTCAACTTCCCTCAGTAAACCTGAGAAATAATTTTTTTGTCATTCTGTGTCTTTCTTTTCTCTTTCGGTTCTTTCCCCTCTCAAGCCAGGAAAGTATAACATTGTTTGCATAGCTTAAGCTTAGAATGAAAATGCAAGAATATGATAAGTTAGGAAGGAAAACTAGGCCGGGGCGCGGTGGCTCACGCCTATAATCCTAGCACTCTGGGAGGCTGAGGCGTGCGGATCACTTGAGGTCAGGAGTTTGAGACCAGCCTGAGCAGGAGCGAGACCTCGTCTCTACTAAAAATAGAAGGAAATTATCTGGACAACTAAAAATGTATATAGAAAAAATTAGCCGGGCCTGGTAGCACATAACTGTAGTCCCAGCTACTCGGGAGGCTGAGGCAAGAGGATCCCTTGAGCCCAGGAGTTTGAGGTTGCTGTGAGCTAGGCTGATGCCACAGCACTCTAGCCTGGGCAACAAGCAACAAAGCGAGACTGCCAAAAAAAAAAAAAAAAGGAGAACTAACTTACTTCAATTCTATTTCAATACAGCTCTAGTGGGTTATAAGAACCTATAAACATTAGTGCCACTAAAGTTAGTATATGACCCCCCACTGCTGAATTTGACTGGCTTAATTTTTTTTTTTAATTTTAAAATAAGATTTACCTCTGAATCAGGCAGTATTATATTCAAATTTTACAAATTATAGGATACATAAATGACAGGAGTTTGTTTGTCCTAAGCTAATATGCCAGTTAACTACAGCTAAATATTTTGTGAAAGACAAATGGTTTGAAGTTTGACACTATTTATTTGCTTTGTTTGATAGGGCCAAAACTTTGAAACCAGATAAGCATGTCATCTTTAATGTATCCAGTATTCCCATAAGAGAGGTCATCATCACTGGACTTTTTCTACTTCAGGGACAGAATAAGGGACCAGGGACAACTTGGCCAAGGATTGTTAAACAGAAAAGTAATTTGCTATCAGATGTTTGGCATCTTCTTCTCTTTGTGTACACTCATCTGTGCATTCTCGCGGCCTAGCTTGGTCTCAAGAATAGAGCATGTGCATTGTTAAATATTTGTTAAACTGAATGCTGTTAATCTCTGGGGTCTTCCCTGTTTGGACAGAAAGACAAGGAAATGAGCTGGATGACCAGTGCAGATTCATATCTGGCTTGCCATTCTGATTTTAACATTCAACTCAATTTCACCGTCATTTGATCTTTTAAAAAGTTTAGAATGTTTTCAAGAGCCTGCCTGCCTGGAGGGCCCTCTTCCCTGCGCAGTTCACAGAACATCTGCGCCAAAGAACTCTGCATATGGAATTGACTACAACTGCTTCAGGGCTGGGACAGGGTTGAATATGATAGCCATCATTTTAACAAACCGCTTCATAAAACAGCACTACAAGGGGAGTATTGATTGGATCTTCTGTCTGCCTCCCCCAGAACTGCTCAGAGTTGAATGTTTCTGTTGACATTCTAATTGTCCTTTTTTTTCTATCCTGGCACCTTATAATAATATTTTTATACTTAGGAAAATTCAGTAGGGTCCTGACTTTTCACGCATCCCATTCAAGGGAAGGAGGCAAGAGGGAGAAAGAAGATGACTAATCTAACTGAGCACTTATTACATGCCGGGAATTTCCATATATCCCATATTTCATATATTAAATATTTAACATTCATTATGTGCCAGAGATTTTCATATATATATATATATATATATAT
>CM052855.1:88868711-88884822 GCA_028534055.1 Eulemur mongoz | reverse complement strand
CGGACAGGTGCGAAGGCACAGGCACCAGGCAGCCAGTGTGGGCGCCCCGGTCGGGAGCAGAGGGGGGCGTGTAGCCTGGGGACGGATGGGGAAAGCAGACTGTCGCGTTTCACTCCAGGTTCTCCTGTACAGTCTCAATCTATGACATGTGGTAAAAAAGAGAAATACATTTAATTCATTTATACCAAGGAACATACAGGAAAATGGTATCAGTGTCTTTCAGCAGAGGGCGCATTCCTAAATACACGAATCTTTTAATAGAAAAATACTGACAGATTCGATCACATAAAAACATAAAACCTCTCTAGGTCAAAAAAGCCTATAAACAAAGTTAAAACACATGTCACATCTGAGAGAAGTATTTTAAAATGTGTAACAGATGAAGTATAAATAGTCATTATCCCTAGCACTCTGGGAGGCTAAGGCGGGAGAATCGCTCGAGGTCAGGAGTTCAAGACCAGCCTGAGCAAGAGCGAGACCCCATCTCTACTAAAAATAGAAAGAAATTAGCTGGACAACTAAAAAATATATAGAGAAAAAATTAGCCAGGCATGGTGGCACATGCCTGTAGTCCCAGCTACTCAGGAGGCTGAGGCAGAAGGATTGCTTGACCCCAGGAGTTTGAGGTTGCTGTGAGCTAGGCTGATGCCACGGCACTCTAGCTCGGGCAACAAAGCCAGACTCTGTCTCAAAAAAAAAAAAAGAGAGATACAATTAAGAAGGAAATTTGGTTATTTTTGTGGTATACAACAATTTAACATGATAACCATAATCATTACTGATAATATACATCAAGATGTATCAGAAGTTTAGAAATCTCATACAATTTTGGAACACTTACTAATACAATGTTTATGCAAATATGTCAGTGGAAAAGAAGACAAACTCTGTAAAATAATTTAAAGAGGTTTATTCTAAGCCAAGTTTGAGGACTATGGCCTGGAGCCACACCCAAGAAGACTAGAGCAAGTGGACTCGCTGTGGTTGGGTTACAGTTTGGTTTTATACGTTTCAGGGAGACAGGAATTACATAAAGTCATAAATCAATACATGGAAGGCACATGTTGGTTTGGCCCGAAAGGGTGGGACATCTCAAAGGGGATGGGGGCACCTATAGGTTATAGGTGGGTTTAAAGATTCTTTGACTTGTAATGGGTTAAAGACATGAAGCTTTGTCTAAAGGCTTGGAATGTTTTAAGTTAAGATAAGGAAGTCTGTTAATCAGAGACAAACCACCCACCTCAGGCTCAAGTCATTCGTTGTGTAAATTGAGGACCTGCAGGTCTGTCTTGCACAGCCTTAGGCCTGTTCATGGGTTACACAGGACGTCTACAGGAAGGGAGGGGAGCATGATGGGGCATGTCTGACCTCCCTTCTTGTGGCTGGCAATTCAGTTTTAGGGTATCCCCTTTGCCAAGAGGGGGTCCATTAAGTCAGCCAGTGGGAGGAGCCTTAAGATTTTATTTTAGTTCACAAATACAACCCAAAGAAAGTCAAACACCATTTCATACTTGACAATACTTCCTGTATGGTTTCAAAGTGTCAAATAAGCCTGATACGTCTCTCTTGGACTTTCAGTGGCTCTAATTTTTTTTAGAAAAAGCTAGCTTGAGGTCAAAAAGACTAAATTTATAATTTTGGTTTCAGAAAGTTTGTCAAATATCAAAGCTTTAAAACATTTATTGTCATAAAACAGTATCATAGGTAAGTGGAAAATAAGTCACTCATTTAGGTAAAAGTGATAATTCAAAGATTTTTAAAAAGCAAAAACGTTTATTCTGATAGAGAGGAGACTCAGTTTCTCAAACCATAAGACCGAATAAAGGCAAACAGAACGATAGATAAGCTAATAAAGAAGTACGCTGAATCAGTTTCTCTCTTCCTTTTTTTTTTGCAGTTTACTCAAAAGGTGAATGAAAATCTTTTATTATCTCTATTAATATTGCATGAAAACCTTGTTGAAAAGAGAAAACCATTTTACCTTTGCATTAGTAAATTATTAATGCCAAAGCTACTTTTCATAAAACCTTATAAACAAATCTACTTAATCTTAATCAATTTGACCACAAGATTTCTATAAACTTTTTTATAATCTTTCACAATTTTTACCATTCTTTAAATATTTATTTAGTTTTACCTACCATTTATTTATTTAATTTAAAACAAATTTTAAAACCTTTAAATTAGGCAAAATTACTTTTAGCAAAAACCATATTTCTGTCTCTTCTTATAACCTTTTTACCCAAAAAGTCTTACTTGTCTTATATATTTTGCATATGGAATTATCTCTATCATATCTAGTAATTTTAAATTACATATATTAATGATAATTTTAACTCTAATTTTCTGTAAAAACATAGGAGGTAAACAATTTTAATTATGTATCAGATATAGAGCCCAGGACAAAAGGCAATGCCTGGAGTATCTAATTTTTTTCAGCATGGCCAAGAGGCACGGCTGGGCCAAAAATGACAGGCTGGTGTTTCTTCCTAGGCCTTGCCATAGCCTAAAGGCTCAAACGTAAAGTCATAAGTTCATAGACAAGTTAAGCAAATGTTAAAAATATCACAAATGCAACAGTTTTATGACCTTAAATAATTTGGCTGAGATAGTATTAATACAAACCTACCTGACCAGTATGTTTAGAAAAAAAAGAACGTCTAATTTAAATTTTGAAGATGTTTTTGTTTTACCAATAATTTTAAAATTGTGTACATTTACCAATGATTGCTAAATTCACATGAACTTGAAAAGCATGTGGGCAAGCTCTCTAATTTATGAGTATTCATATTTATAAGTTAATTTGGTACCACATGTAGACAATACATAAACATATATAGAGATATATATAACTATGTGGACACAACATACAACATTCACATGTACATACACTTTATAGTTTTGATTTTAGAATTTTAGCCATAAGATAAGTAAAACTTACTAGTTGAAAAGGACAAGTGGATATAAACTAAGTCTTTGTGAATGGAAAAGGTTAGAGTTTATGTCTCATTTGGCCAGAAACCCTCGCTGGGTTTCAGAGGAAACAGGGTAGCGATCCATATCTCAAAGCAGAGAGAGAGGGAATCAAAGCCTCTTTAAGAGAAAGTTTGGCTGTGCTAGAGGAAGACCAGAAGGGACACCGAACACAACAAAAAATTACAGGAATTTACTATAGGAATTATACGGAGACACAGGTGAGCTTAGAGGAAATTTAGCTAGTCATTAGATCTACCAAGGTCAAATTTTCTAGCAATATAAAGTAATTTCTGATACCCCCAAAGCCAAACAGATCAAGTAATGCAATATAAAAGAGAGCAGAGTTTTATGCCCGAGAGGAATCTGTTCATGACTCTTTCAGCTCCGTGCGGAAAGCAGAAGACCCCAAAAGGGCTGAGTGGTGACTTTTTCTGAGTTCCTCCGTGGATGTGAGTCACTGGGGAGCTTGCAGTGACTCAGACCCATCAGGTTCTGTGTGGCACCAAAGACGGCAAAGGGGAAGGAGGAGTGGGGAGGAGTGAAAGCAAACGGGGCAGATCTCAGCCAGGACAAACAGCTGATGTTTTTGGCTTTTAAATTTAAACATACCCTTTAAGTGAAATCAATGAACCCTAACCAAGGCTATAACTTAACCAAGGAAGCACAAGTTGTCCCTAAAAAGGTGGACAACAGTTTTCACAAGATCCAGAACTGCCCCCAAGACAGCTCAAGAAAGAAAAGTTTTGTTAGGAACAAACGGATATAACCACATTTTTGTCCAGCCAGATTCTCTAGGGTCTCAACTTCTAAGTGGCAAAAGTCATACAAATATCAAACCAAAGGATACTCACTCCCTGTGTGGGAATCGAACCGAGACTGCTGGGGCGAAATCACAGGATTTTAACTACCAGACCACAAAGTGAATTCACCTTTGTTGCCATTCCTGGAGAGGCAGCTATTGCCACAGGGGCAGCATACAGAGGATTTTTATATTTTAGGTTAAATTTTTGCTCTTTAATTTTGTCAAGAGAATTTTTAAGCTAGTTCCACTAGTATGGATCCCTTTTTTTTAAATTTGATCTCTCTATAAATATAAATAAGGCAATTATTTAGAGTAAGAGACCTTTAAAATCTATTTTTTTTTAAATTTAGGAGTCTTTCTAATTTAAAGTACTCATCTTTTGGCCATTAAGTTTCAATGATGTGTTTATTCCAAAGCAACATAATCCAATACCTCCTTACAGAAGCAACAATCCCAAAGATGCCCTCATTCGCCCAGAAATGGGCTAAGAGAGCAACAAAGGATGAGATGACAAAAGCCCCTGTGAATGGGACTCTTCATCGCAGACACTCTCCAGAGCTGGCCACGTTTAGAACAAAAAAGTCTCGGGGTCCCAGCATTTTTGGTTGGCTGCCAAATGCAGACCAACAACGGCACCCCCCAGATGGCAGAGACCAAGAGGGAGTATTCCTGGGTGGTCACAAGACAAGCTCTCAAGGACATAAAACAAGATCAGAAGGAACTTTACCCCTTCTCCCTCTTTTGTAGATAGTACACAATGTAATGGTGTACAAATTCATTACACAATTTTTTAAAAAAGAATAGAATATAGACAGCATATTTCGAGTGTACTTATATAGGAATCTCTTGGAGTTTATATATGGGGTACACCAGTTTTGAAAAGACTTAATATATCATTTCTTATTTTTAGAAGATAAATTTCCAAAAAAAGAGACTAACAAATCTAATTTTAAATCAGAGGGCCCGCTCAAGTTCCTCTGCTCCATTTCCATTTCCACAATAAACTAACACCACATTTTGCAAAACCTGGGTTATTCAGAATAAAAGAAAATAAGACATTGCACATATGAAATCAGAAACATTTCTACCCCACCTCCAGCAGCAGAGTCCACGACGCGCTCCTGGCTCAATGTCACACAACTATTTACATCACCTCCTGGAACTCAGGTTCTGATAGGTTATCTGGACTGGACGTTGGCTCCAAGAGCTTGCTTTATACTGCGATGACTAAAGGACTAACTCAAGAAAAAGTGGCAGAGGGATGAGCAGGTCGCCGCTTCCCATTCTAAAATAGCTGGAAACTTTAAATCATGAGTGAGGAACACAAAAATTCTGCTCCTCAAATTTTCAGAATACCCAGGGCCCCTTTTCATCCGGGGTACCCCTTTCTAGTTCCTACCACCTCCACCCCACCCTCCTCACCCTGGGATTAGAGTTTTGGATCCAGCAGATGTTACATATTTGTTAAGCTAAACCTTGCGATGTTAGTTTTGCCAATATAAAATCCTGATCTCTTTAGGCTAATTGTTTTACATTACTATAGTATTCAAAATAGGAAAACAAAACACTCAAAGCAAGGGAAAGAAAGTGAACCAGCTAAAATAAAACCTTCTTTTAGTATAAAATAAATTCACGTGTTTTAAACAGAAACCTTTAGAGGTGACAACTTCCTTCTCTTTTCTACCATCTCTTCACATGAAAAGAATTAAGGTTATATTTGACTTTTAATGCACTGAAAATATTTTTTTTATTTCAGCATATTATAGGGGCACAAAAGTTTAGGTTACATATATTACCCTTGGCTCCCCCCCCAGACAGAACTTCAAGCGTGTCCATCCCCAAAACGGTGCACATCGCACTCATTATGTATGTATACACCCATCCCCTCCTCCCCGCCACATCTGCTCTACACCTGATTAATGTTATTCCTAAATGTGCTCTTAGGTGTTGATCAGTGAAACCAATTTGATGGTGAGTACATGTGGTGCTTATTTTTCCATGCTTGGGATACTTCACTTAGTAGAATGGGCTCCAGCTCTATCCAGGAAAATACAAGAGGTGTTATATCATCATTGTTCCTTATAGCTGAGTAGTACTCCATGGAAAATATTTTTGAGAGCCTACTATATATATACCAGACACTGTGCAAGGACACAGAGGGGGAAAGCCCTCCAGGATGTCCCTGGGTGATGCAGTAAGGCTGTCAGCAGAAAGCAGGCTACAATGGAGGTCAAGAAGACAAGACAAAGGTGTGACCTGTTCACCTGAAGATGGCTGTTTTATTCTATCTGGAAAACAAAGAGTTGTGGGGAGGTACAGAGAGGCCTTCACAGAAAGTGTTAGCCTTGAGCCTGGGGCAGTAAGAGATACCACTGCAAGCACCTTGAGTTAAAGGCTTCCAGGCAGAGGAAACAGCTCACAAAAAGGCAAAGGTCTGTGCAGGTTGGATTTGGTATTTATAAGCAGCACTGGAAGGCTCATAGCCAGGCTGCAGGGAGGACACTCACCTCTGTTGTCTAGAAACAGAAGGGAACATGATCTCTGTGTAACCCTTTCCCTCATGATAACTCAACAAATTCCCCGCAAAAAGGAAATTTTTAGGGGAGTCAAGTGTCATCAAGAGTCCCTCCTTTTTGCCTCCTGAGTCATAGGACTGTCTTTGATTTTTTTCATTCATCCTGTTCTGGCTGTGTTCGGGCCCCACCCTCCACCTGACCACCCCTTCCCCAGGTCACTTGTCCTTTGTGGACGAGTGCTTTCTTGCCGAGCGTATGGCACCCTGCAGGGATGGCCCACAGAGGTTTCTGCACTGGACAAGGCTCCTTCCCTGGGCTCCACATCTAGCAGGATGGACATCAGACGGTACATGCTGTGCTGAGGAGGCCGGCCTGGAGCGTGCAGCCTGACGAGGATGAAACAGATCACTGGTAGCTGGATGGAGAGTGGACTGCAAGGGCTCAAAGGTAGAGGCTCAAGGACAAGTCTGTCTTCAAACTAGTTTTTCTAGGAAATAACAACTTGCATTATTCTAAGGTAATAGGAACAGATTTAAGAGATATCTGGATGGAAAACATCAATCTGTCTTCTTGACCAGGTGTCCCCAGAGTGGAGAGAGAGGAAGATCAGTTTGTCCCCAGGTGATCACCCTGGCAACCAGCTCCCTGACAATGCCCTGAGCTGAGATCAGGAAAAGGAGCAGAGCAGAGGAAATCTGCCTTCAGCTTTAGACACGGTATGTTTGAAGTATCAACAGAATTTTATCAAAAGTATATAAAAATATAAATGAGGCAAATTATTTTAAAATTTGAGCAGTATGCTCTGAAGCTATGCACTATTATAGCACTATGCTGAAACATACCTACATTATTCATGGTGATTTTTTTAAAAATTTGAACTGAGTATGAGTGGTCACAATAAATGTTAATAAATTACTAACTGCTGATTAAAATATTAAATGGCATGCCTGCCATTTAGAAAATTATTAGTAATTTATTTGCAAAGTCTAAAGCTGTCATCAAATCTTAGCAGTAAAAGGAAAAATATTTAGAATTAATCACGTTTCTTTTTTCACCTAATGTTAAACATCAAAAGCAATTAATTTTCTAAAAATTACCTTTATAATGGCTCATAAAAGTATATAGAAAATATTGTATTTAAGCCAAAGCAACTGTGGCTAAGATACTAGCATTTCTAGAAACCAAATAATATACTTTTCAACCATGTATAATGATACCAAAATGTGTGCTAACACTTTTTAGAAAAAAGATTATAACTAATTGCATTGCCAGGCACTATGGCTCATGTTTGCAATACTAGCACTTTGGGAGGCTGAAGTAGGAGGCTCCCTTGAGGCCAGTAGTTCAAGACCAGCCTAGGCAACATAGCAAGACCCCATCTCTACAATAAAAAATAAATAAAATTTTTTAAAAAAATAATAATTACATTAAAATTTTTTTGAACAGAATGTTTATGAAAAGTAAATCAAGATATTTCAACTACAATTATAACTACTGAGATCTTATTATACTGTATGTTAACATATGTTGTAATATTCTCTTAATATAATATTAATAAGATCAATTATAACTACTAAGATCTTAATAGTATAAGATATTTAATATTAATTATTTTACTGGCCAGGGAAGAAAAAAGACATTAAAATTTTTCTGTATAAATATGAAAAATGCTCTTGAAAGAAGATTCAGGTGGATAAGTTATTAAAAAAGAAGACACAACTATGGTTTGTGGAGAGCTTAGTACTATGCACTTTAGATAGAGTTATATAAGTTTTCCCTCAAAACAACATGTAAGAACTCTTACTGTTTCTATTTAATCAATGCACGTAGTCCCAAAGGAGTACATGAGCCGGATCCTCCACAGGTGCATAGGACCCCAACGTCCACTCACACGTCCGCTTAACAAGCACCTCGGTGCCCCTGTGTGGTGAGAACTGCTCCAGAGATGTTGCATGAAACAGAGCAAAACAGGCAAAATCCCTGCCCCAGTGGAGCTTATATTTTAGCAGGAGAAGAATAGGTAGTAAACGCAAAAATGAATAAAATATTAATAGCTGTATGCTACTAGATAAATGCTTGGGGGGAAGATAAACCAAGGGGGAGGAACAGCCAGTGCCGCGGGTCACAGGGGCTGCGGTGCTGGACAGATGGCCCGAGCAGGCTGCGGTCACGAGGTGCCATCGTAACCAAGGCTGGGAACGCCCGAGTGAGAAGTCAGAGCGCGAGCGGGGGCGGATCCAGGCTGCAGGGCAGGAGCCGCGCGACAGCGCCGAGGGCAGCACGTGTCTAGGAGTCGAGGGGCACCAAGGCGGCGGGAGAAGGACTCTAGTAGCAGCGGGAGCCAGAGAAGCTTCTGCTCTGAGATCCCGTGCTGTGGGAGGGTCTGAGCGGGGAATCAACGAGACTAGAATTCAGTTGTACGAAGACACTCAGGGTGCTGTGTGGACTGTGAGGGTGGGGGAGAGCAGACTGGCAGAATCGTTACGCATCTGTCAAAATAATCCAAGAAACGACAGTGGTTTCGACCTGAACGCAGGAGTGGAGGGGTGAGAAGCGCCTGGTTATGAATATTTTGAGGTGGAGTTAAGAGGACTTCTGATGACATAATTGGGGTGAGGGTAACGCGGACATTTTGGCCCAGTCAACTGGCAGATGAAGTTGCCAATGGCTGGAAGGGGGAGAATTTGGAGAACCAAGAGTGTGGTTTGGGCGTATTTTCGAGATTTTACGTAGAACACTGGATACACGACTACAGTTTAGAGGAGAGGTCTGAGCTGAAAGCAAAGATTTGGGAGTGGCCTCCCTGCCTTTGGTGTCTAATGCCATGAGCCTGGGTGTGGATAGGGCCAAGTTCTAAGGTCAGAGAGATGAAGAGAGACATCAGGGGAGGGGAGAGGAGGGAGAGCAGGACAGCTCGGAAACCCCGGGAAAGGAGAGGGGGTGGCCAGCTGTGTGGGGACAGGGAAGTCCTCTAGGGGGTGGGGGGCCAAAAGCCGCTCCCAAGTGGTTCAAGAGAGAATGGCAGAAAAGGACTTGGAGACAGTAAGGAGACAACTCTTTAGTAATTTTGCTGCAAAGAATGGTAGCTGGAGGAAGAAGGGGTGTCCAGAGAAGTTTGCTTGTTTGTTCTTTAAAGATGAAAACAATAATTATGCAGAAACATTGATGCTGGAGAGGAGAGAATTGTGGAAGAAATGCCTTTAATCATACGCTGAGATATCCACAGCCACCGAGATGTTAAAACCATCTGTGAATGGTGATTTTTGTCATCACTGGCTATGTGATGACATCCTCTTCCGGAATATCTCTCTCGCACGCTCTCTCTCTCTCTCACCCCGTTTCTTCTACCTCTCCCTCACTCTTATTCAGTATTTCTCTCGCTATCTCTCTTTCATTTTTTAAAATTTTTGGATATTTCTCCAGTCTTTTTGTTTAAACCCAAGACAGAAAGAAATTCTGAAATTGTTTCTTCTCTGAGGATACTGACGATGACAATTTGATGATGGATACTTGGTGATTCTATGCAACTCCTTTAAAAATTATCCCCATGCAAAACTGGAAAACATTATTTTTGTGGTTGCCTCTACTGTGCATATATATATTAAAATTCAAACAATTTCATTCAACAGAACATTTTCACATTGTATTAATATTATAAACCCTCTCTACTCTCCATCAATCCAATCTCTGCCACAAGTCACAAGGATCTCTAACCCATCTCTAATGTCAGCTTTCTTCTATAATTTTACTCCAAACAATAAGGTATTTACTCCAAATAACTGATATGCCTTGTTTATTGCAATGCGTGTGTGACTATCAAACCAGATTGCAAAGTACCGTTTTCTATTGTTTTTGCTTATGTCATAGGAAAGAGCACATTAACAGTATTATCTGGAATAAGATTTTTTGTAATATATTGATACAAATCTATGTTGATGTGACAAAGAAGAGATACAAATGCATTAAGATATTTTTAATTAATTTGAGAGGATACCATGGAGCCATAGAGTAAAATAACAGAATTTTATAAGAAGTTTATTTCTATATTTCTTCCCCTTAAATTTTTGCCAAATGACCTAAAAAGCACAACACTGACTAGCTGAGACTCTCTAAAACAGAGGCAAGGGCAGGACTAAGGAGGAAGAGCAATAGCCCTGGACAATCCCAAACTGAATAATCGGCAGTGGCTAGACAGCATCCCTGGTTCAGAGACAGCTGGACTGCAGACCTCGGAGCCCGTATTTCTGCGTGGTCTTTGCCACTAGCTTTGCTGCCTGAACTTTGACAGGCCCTTGGCCCCTCTGGGCCTCCATTTCTTCATGTATAAAATGAAGGAATGAAAATAGAACCTCCAGTTCTAAAACTCTGCACCAGCATAATAACATTATTGTCATTCAGAACAATCTTTGAGGTTATGTATGAACGAACTCCATTCCTATGTACATTTTTTAAGCTTAGAATATTGTTCTTATATTCAAGCTCGACACTACTGATAGCTTTATTTCCTAGGACACTTATTCTCTATGCAAATAGACTCATAGAGGTACTGGATGGATGTGACACTGTTGAATTGCTACATGCAGGGAATACTCAAATCTTTACACATTTCCCTTCTTCCCCAGAACCAATAAATTAAGGAGATTTAGTAATAACAAGAGCCGACTACACCCAACTGTCAAGAGCATGGAAATACTGACATTGTTTCCATGGGGCCTCCAGGGGTTGCAGCGCTAAATGAAATGTTTAGTTTCCAGCAAAGGGATCCTAAATATAATATAATATAATATTTCAAGCTTTGTCTATTGATGTAGCAGAACTGAAAGAAAATCAGATGAAAATGAAACACAGAACTCATTACAGGTGAAAGGCAGGAGTTAGATGAAGATATTTTTGCCTTCCAGAAATAAATAACAAAACGCAAATGCATGATTTATACACATTTACCTTCTGCATGAAATAGAATCAAGAAAACCATATATAACAAAAATGGAAATCAGCACTCTAGGACAATAAAAATCTGAAGAAAGAACAACGTTGGCTTTAGAGATCTCGTTGGCTGTCAGAAAATATTTATTAGCAAAACTAACAAACCACCATTTTGCCTAGCAGTTTTAAAATGTACCTAGCATTTTTCAAATAGCTTAATAAGATTAAAAGAAGTTCATGGCACCTACTACCTGCCAGGCACTCAGAAGAGGTTCGGTCTCCATCATGAGCAAAACAGGAAGTGCCGTGATGGGGCAGCACATGACCAACAACACACACAGGTTATGTGTTTATATGTGAGTAGTTAAATCTCCTAATATTTGAGTGCCATTTTTTAAATTTATAATGAACTTTGTGGACATCACTTGCTTAATCATTCACTTAGCACAGCCACCGCTTGTTGTTGAGCGCTCACTGCCCTTTACCAGACACTGAGCAGGCAGTGGGGAATGAGAGGGACACGGCCACCGTCGCAGAGCCGGTACCGACAGATCCTCAAACCAGCTTTCCCTGCTTGGCAGGTTGAGTATCACTGTCCACAGTTTACAAAGGAAACTTGGGTCAAGCATTTGGTAAGTGGCAGAGTCAAGACTTAAATTCAAGCCTTCTGATTCCAAGGCAAGAAAAACCTACGCCAGACTCTACTTGATTTAAAAGGCAGACCAGGTACTGGAGTAACGTGACCCACAAGAGCCAAGAAACAGATGCTACATGACAGAGTTTGCAGTGGGATTTCGATGACTACTCCTCATGTACAGTAAGAGCTGAGTCTAGGCACCTGGTAGACACCGATGAGTAAAAAAGACATGGAATAACATGTTAACTTTAGGGGAAGCTATTCAAGGGCCTACGGGCATTCTCTATACTATTTTTGCAACTTTTCTGTATAGCTGAAAGCATTCCAAAATAAAGAGTTCAATTTCTAAAATGTTAACTTAGATATGTTATAACAAGTTAAATTAAAAAAGCGAACTTGCATATAAATTATGTTTATATATGAGTAGTTAAAAGTTACATATATGTTTATATATATTAATAGTATACATATATATAATATATAGTTGCATTGTAACATTGGAAAATGGAATTGTGATATCCTGGAAAATAAATCAGATGAACAGTATCAACATCATAAAAATTGTCTACTATAAAAATATCATAGATCGGTTGGCTGTTCTCAAACTGAAAAGTGAAATTTCTTGCGATATCAAAGAGTAAAATCTCCAAGCAGGACTATACATTCTCAGTATATACCTGAAGATATAGTGGCGTAAATCTCTGCTATGTGACGGGGATGGGAGCACAATGTTCATTATGGTGGAAACCATTGGTGCAAGCTTTAGCACACTAGAATGCTGCTGAAAGATTCAAGAGTTCAGCTTTTCCCCAATGAGAAAGTCTTCAACTCCATCAGGTTCATTCTAACAGAGCAGGAGAACAAGGCCAAACACAACGGAGTCAAGTCAAGGACGGGGTTTGAAGGCAGGGAAGGCAAAGGGTCTGAGTGACGAGGCCCATGAAGCTGACCAGGAGTAAGAAAAGCAGCAGGGACCTGCATGGCAGCAGCTTCCGACACACCTCCCAAGGAGGAGCTGACTTTCAGGCTTACTGCTCAGCCAGCCTGCCTCCCTCTGCCAACACAGGAAGTGGGGGACAGAACACAGTGCTTCATCCCTGGGGTACACAGCAACCAAGTCTGGAGAGAGTGCCATGTGGTTCGTTCTCCCAGCGGGGCTGAGAGGACACAGACGCCAGTGAGGTGCAGCCCCCGCTTTGGGGAGGAGCTAGCCAGAGGGTTGGGGGTTCCACCCCTCCCTATCCTGCTCGCCAGAGCCAGGGGGCTGATTGGCCAATCTGATAAATAATGTCATTTGCATTTTCAATAACTGATTAAAGAAAAATTGTTACTTTTCCCCCAAAACATTTCTATTTTTAACTTGCCTTCAATGCTTTAACTTACAGAAATAATTAACATGCAAATTCCAGAGAGGGGAAGTTATCTGGGAGCAAGAGGTATTTGGTGGTCCCCAAATTTACTCAATATAGCACTTGCCTATTCTTAGAGCCAATAAGGCTATGCTGGCTTATTTATTGTGAATTAAATGCTTCTGTATCATTTCACACAAAGGGCTCAGAATGAAAGGAAACTAAACATATTGAATGCATATATTTTTTGAAAATATTTTAACAACTAAAAAATTCTACAGAGCTTCCTTTTCTAAAGCTGATAATAAAAATTACTTTAGAGCTCCACTAAGGACTGCAGCCCTATAGACACCTTGATTTTAGCCCTGGGGATCTGTGTTGAACCTCTCACCTACAGAAGTGTGAGATACTAAATTTGTGTTGTCCTAACCCACTAAGTTTGTGGTGATTTGTTACAGAGCAGTAGAAAACTAATACAGGTTTTAGTTGATTAAAAAATAACCATCTTCTTTGGGAAAGGCATTGAAGTAATACATTAAAAATAAATAAGTAAGTAAATAATCAAATGACTAATGTTGCTACAACAATCAGACAACATCCAACTGCTTAGACAATTTTTCAACACAAAAATAGAGTCAACATGATAGACACTGAGCTTCTCCAGGGACCACTGCAAACAGGGACCCCCAGCTCCCCACTTGAAGGTGTGCTTCCTTAGTTCTCAGCTGTCATCAGTCGTGACACCCAACTGATCTTCATCAGATATCAGACTCTGAGAGAACATTAGGGAGGGGATGGATTAAAATGATGAGACTATTGTGATGGTGGGAAAGAGAGCAAAGGGCCTCTGTAGAAAAAACATTGTCTGTGTCACTATTCTGTCGACCACCAGTTTTAGTGTTCAGCCTACTGGGACCAAAGACTTGTCAAAATATTCAATTTATTTCTGGAGAACCTCGTGCCATATCTAAACAAAACCTTTGGAAACTATTTGGCGATACTTTCCACTTTTCCTGTTTTGTTGGAGGAAATAAGATGACTCAGATAAAAAGAAGCATGTCTCAAAAGACATATTATGTTATCCTTATAAAAATATTTTTCCACAATTTTTTAATGAAAATGTTTTTATGAACACATTTGAAGTAACAAATAAAGAGCACAAGTCTTAGGCAAATTATTTAACTTTCCTAAGCCTCATTTTCTTCTCTAAAAGGGGATATGAGTAGTTTATACTATGTGAAATTGTAGTAAGGTTAAATACAATAATACGTGCAAAGTGTTAAGCACAGTGCCTGGCACGTGAGCCCTCGCACACAAATCACTCACAGCACGGTTTGAAGCGGCTCAGCCCGCTGCATGTCCTGACTAATCTGCATGCAGGGTGGGCTTATGGAAAGGGAGAGGGCTTTGCCCCCACACATAGGAGCTCACCTGTCTTCAGTCCCACAGCTCTGCATCTCTCCGCTTCTCAGCTGAAGAAAAATGGGTGAAAGTTCATGAAAGCTGTAGCCAGAAAGAAGCCTTGGGCTAGAGTCCACTGTGGGTGAATGGAAGCAGTCCCTCTGAACCACGACGAACGATGTTCTTCAGGTAGCTACAGACACTGTTGTTCCTTGGCAGGGTTTCAGTTATGGCAGAGAGGGAGGAGGAAATATTCTGTGCCGAGTTGGTGGCTACAGAGGCATTTGTTTACAATGGGACAGGCATTCTACAGCAGGGGTCTCCAGCCTATGGTGAGTTTCATAACTATTTCATTATATAGTACAATGTAATAATAATAGAAATAAAGTGCACAATAAATATAATGCTCTTGAATCATCCTGAAACCATCCCCACCTCCTCGGTCAGTGGAAAAATTGTCTTCCATGAGAATGGTCGCTAGTGCGAAAAAGGCTGGGGACTGCTGTTCTACCGGATAAAGATTTAGGCTTTAATTGGAAGGGAATTCAGTAGCAAAACAGTATCAAGAGGAATATGAGAAGAAATGGCGCCACTGGGCTTGCATTTGGGGCAGTGAGCAAGGGTCACAGGGCTAGAACTTGAGCGTGGCTGCCAGGCAGTTAGGGTAACCCTGGCATCCCCACGTCCTGGCAGGAGAGCTGCGGTGGCGGCCAGCCAGAGCCCTGCAGACGCAGCCTGCTGGCGCCACCGCACTGACAGTGGGAGTGCCTCTTGTCCCTTCCTTGCCTGAGCGCGGACTTACACTTTTAAATGCCTACTGTTTGCACAGGCCGTTCAAACAGCCCCTCCATGAGAAGCCCTGAGCAGAACCCCGCTGGCCAGGAAGCGGGGCGCAGATGGCGATGCTGCAGGGGGTGCTCTCCGTCAGACACAGAACTCCCCTGAGAAAACAGCGCTTGGGAAATTTGGGTTGTTGAGCTCCCAAATGCATAAATATAACCCCAAAACTATCCGAGAAGCCAACTCCAGTAGGTAGGTATTCATCTTTTTGGGGGACAAATGTTAACATAGAGATTGGAAGAAAAATGAGAGAAGGGCACTGGATGGAGCAGGCGGTCTGCAGGGGCCGAGGGAGGTGAGAGAAAGGAGGGCGCGGGCTGCGTGGACCCTCTCAGGGCGGACGGTCAGAGAGTGAGCTTGCCAGGGGAACTGTGGCGGTAGTTACGGTAAATTACGGATGGCACAGAAATTTTCTTAGAATGCAAATATTTTTTTTTTTGTTTTGTTTTGTTTTGTTTTGTTTTGTTTTTTGTTGAGACAGAGTCTCACTTTGTTGCCCAGGCTAGAGTGAGTGCCGTGGCGTCAGCTTAGCTCACAGCAACCTCAGACTCCTCGGCTTAAGCGATCCTACTGCCTCAGCCTCCCGAGTAGCTGGGACTACAGGCATGCGCCACCATGCCCGGCTAATTTTTTTCTATATAGATTTTTAGTTGTCCATATAATG
>CM052855.1:88848307-88868211 GCA_028534055.1 Eulemur mongoz | reverse complement strand
CCACCATGCCCGGCTAATTTTTTCTATATATTTTTAGTTGTCCAGCTAATTTCTTTCTGTTTTTAGTAGAGACAGGGTCTCACTCTTGCTCAGGCTGGTCTCAAACTCAAGCTCAAGCAATCCACCCACCTGTATAGAGTCCCAGAGTGCTAGGATTATAGGTGTGAGCCACCGTGCCTGGCCTAAGGCCACATATTTTTGACAAAGGTTCCCACCTTGCGCCTTGAGCTCTGGCCACCCTACAACGTCAACTAGAGCAATAAGGTTGAAAAGTGACGGAATGAGTGCATGAAAGTTATTGTCAAATAAAAATTTGTAAAGTATTAAACAGTCATGTAAATGCCAGACAGTAAATGACACAGTACGAAAGCTCTCAGCAAGCTTGCTATACTTGTGATTGTTTGGTTTTGAACTTTGCAGTGGGAAGAGGTGCTCCTGAAAATTTTCACTTTGCAAACATTTATTCCTAGATTTAATCCACCACTGCGATGACTGCCATCATTCACTGATTCACCAAAAGCTGGGTAAATAATTCTCTTATATTTTAAAATGGATTTTTCTTAAATGTATATATAGCATACATTTATTTCAATGTTTAATATTAGAAGTTTGGGGTCTTTATTTAGAAGTTTGGTGGTGTTTTGTGACCAGAAATATGCCATAGGGACTTGTGTATGTTAATTAGCCTATGGGCAATTTGTTTTGTTATAAGTTGTTGTGCTTAAATTCACAATTTCCAAGAACCCATCCAGGACGTTAGGTGAGGACTTGCTGTAGTCTCTCTCACCTCTCCCTACCCGCAGTATTATTGTTACATATTTTTGTGAATCATTTGAGAGTGACTGCAGGCGATGTCCTTTACTCTAAAGCACTTAAGGGTGTTACCTCAAAACAAAGACATTCTCCCACGTAACCAGAGCATATCCGCCGATACCGGGAAATCAGCACTCATGCGGTGCTAGGATCCGCAGACCTCATCCAGACATCTCCACTTGCCCCAGCCACACTCTTTACCGTCACCTTTTCTCTGCAGGAACTGGATTCAATCCAGGATCTCATGTTGCGTTTACTACCACCTCATTTTCCCTCAGTCTAGAACAGTTCCTCACATTTTCCTTGTCTTTCTTGAATTGACATTTGTGAAGAGTAGAAGCTAGTTGCTGGCCTTCTGACGCTTTGTCAGTATTAGATCGAGGTGATGCATCACAGACGGAATGTTTTTAGGCTAAGGCTTCACCGGGCCACTCTACTTTGCACTTCAGATGCCCCTCAGAAGCGAGCTGTAAATGTGTGGGTGGTTCCACAACTATTTATTTTCTCTCCTATTCCAGATGAGGAGAGGAGTGCATGGGGCAGAGGAGATGCAGGTGGGGTTAGAGGTAGGGCCAAACTTGATGCACTGAATTTTTGTTTGTGAGACAGGGCTCTCACTTTGTTGCCCAGGCTGGTCTGGAACTCCTGGGCTCAAGTGATCCTCCCACCTCAGCCTCCCAAGAAGCTGGGACCACAAGTGTGCCCCACCATGCCTGCACAGGGCCAAATTTGAATTTGAATTTTGGCTGGTGGAAATGGAAGCGACACAAGGAAAGCAGAAAGGCCACACCCATGGAATTTGTGGGTTAGGATTAAGCTCATGATTATCATGCCAGGCGTGGTGGCATGAGACTGCATTAGTTCATGTTAGTTCTCGTTAATCTTTGATAAGTCAGAAGTTAACCAGACCTTATGGCCTGACATCCACTTCTTCAGCAGCTCCTATCCAGTGCCACAAAAAGGGTCCCTAACCACTTTGCTATGAGTGGGCCCACCATGGACCAGTGGCCTGGCATCCCCTGGTTCAAATGCAGAAACTCCAGCCAAACCCAACACCAGCTAAATCAGGTTTTGTATTTTAACTATATTCCCGGGTGACTCATATGCACATTCAACTTTGAGAAGCACTGCTTTGAGAATATAAAATCTGCATTATTTTATTAGTTTATTCATTGTGAAGTATCTGCGTGCCTCCCATGTGTCAGGCAATGTGGGAGCCCGTGGGGGAAAGAGTTTGCTTTGTTACTTTTATTTTCTGGCCTTGGACGGATGCATTTAAATTTTGAATATATCTTATGCTTCTTTTAAACTCTCAAACAGAAATCCTCAACCTCAAAGATTCTACTTCATGAGTGTGGCACCCAGCAGGGTCGGGCCATTGCCACTACTTTAACACTTGTGGGAATTGTAGGAATTAACTGTACAAACGTACAGCAACCCTGGGAATAAAATACTTCCGATACTCTGGCCTTTTAATGCATGAGCTCTGCTGTAGGATTTTTCTCTTCCTCTCTATTATATTCCCACTCCCGTACCCTTGTCATAATTAAGGAATGCAACCCCTCCAAATTCTAATTTCCAATATTTCACTTTTGGACCATCAGCCCCTCCCTTTGGCCCACTCTCTGTACTACCTGGACTCCACACTGAGCCCGTCATCTCCCCACCCCAGTTCCACTGCCTCACTCCCTGCCTGTCACCATACTCCCGACACTCAGTCCCCCGGTTCTCTTGCCCTAATTTCTTGCCACTTGCTGGGCAAGCCCCAAACCTGGTAAATGCAAGTCTCCTGCCCACACCGAACCATATAGTAGAATATGAACATAAAACGAACAAACAAGCAAATAAAACATTCCAGGTCATGGCGACCCACCGATGGGTCTCCTTGAAATCTGACTCCCAGCACACCCCCTCCCTCCTGTGTCTGAACACATTTATGAGGCCTTTCTGCTGTCCCCAGCATTGAGGGTGTCTGCACCACTCAAGACTGGCGCCTGAGTTGTGCCCTGGATCCCCCCAGCTGTCCAGGCTCTTGAGCCACCAATTTTTGCTTCTCTCCTGTCCCACCAGTTTGTGTCCACTGGATCATTTCTGTCAACTTGCCATCCTGCTTTTTCATTCCTTGTAAAGTCAACCCTCCTGCCCTGCTTCCCAGGCCACTACTGCCCCTTCCTCTGCTCCACGGTGCTCTCTTCACAGGGGCTGTCAATGTAGATCGTATCCAATTTTTCTCACGCCATTATTTCTTGACTTTACTTTAAATTGCTTCTTTAAGGTAAAAAATAATCTCCCCGATGAGAAGCGCAATGGTATATTCTCCAGTCACACTCAAGCTACCAGCAGAATTCCGAGACCACTCCTGCTTTCCTGGAATGCGTAAGCAATTTTCCATTCTCAGGATACCACTATTCTCTTCCTGCTCCTTCTCAATCTCCTTTGCTGCTTCCTCCATTTCCCTCTCCTCTTTGATGTTAGAAGGTGCTGGTTTCCAACGCTGGCCCCCACCTCGCTGTCCCTCTACTAGCCGTCGCTCCCAGCAGTGCTCAGCCACTGCTCCCTTTGCCTCAGCAGCACTGGCTTGTGCCGGTCCCAGCACACGAGGTTGTCCCTCTGCACGGCCTCTGCCCTTGCAGACCTCTCTTCGTGGAGCCTTCTTTCTCCAAATGTACATGCCTCGTGTTTGGCCTCCCCCAAATCTTTGATTATACGTGGGGCTTTCCTTGGCTGCCTTCTCTAAATTAATAGCCGACCTTTGCCTGGCAGTCCTCTCTCTCCCTTTATTGGTTAATTTCCCTTCATACTTACCATGCTCATACTGTGCTATGTAACTTCTTTTTTAGGTTATCATCTTCCCAGTTAGACTTAGGGTCTCACAAGGGCAGGATTTCTTTTTCTGTTTTTTCATTACTGTATCCCCTGAACTTAAAAAAAAAAAAAATGCCAGATAACCAGTAAATATTTGTTAAATAAACAAATCCCAGAATGGATCTCTGATGAGATACACTATCCACACCTAGTTATGTATTAGAAACTTAAATGAATCAGAATTTACTTTCCAACATATCCTCCCAGTCTCTGTGTTTCCCCTCTAGTCTCTCTTCCTAGTCTCTCTCCGTCCCATTCTCTTTCATTACACATCTGGCAAAACAGGCTCAGAGAGGCCAGGTAGCTTCTCTAAAATCTTGAAGCTGATATGAGGCAGAGCTGGCATTGAGTCCCCTGTTTGACCATAAAGTCTTTCTAGCACTCCAGAGCTTACCAACCATGTTCAACGAACTGAGTCTAGATTTTCCTTGAGAAACTGGGTGATGAGAACCCTTGTCTTGGTTGTCTTCTCCCTTGCTCTGGCAAGGTCTCTTTGGAGGGTGATCCAGAGAGAGCAGGGTATGATGAAAAACCACTCCATGGCCAGGGGGTGACATGATGAACAACACCTGAAGCTTGTCGTCTGCTGTGACATGCTGACCATGGCCAGCGAGGGGCTCTGCACCTGGGCTTGCCCCCCCAGCAGCCAGCTGCAGAGGGCACCAGTGCAGAGGTGGCTACAAGGGGAGCTCCTGGGAAGGTCCCCTTGCAGTATGTAAGCGTGGCCCATCCAGAGGTGGGGGAGCCTTGCTGGGGGCTCCTGGTGGGTGCAGCTCCAGGCCAAGGCCCTGGCAGACATTTGGCAATAAATGAGCAGGTATCTCTGTTCAGTAGTAGCCATAGTGTCCTTTTAGTGCCAGCCATACTATCTACAGGTTGTGCTCTCACAATGTGTGTGATTTGTGCTATTCGGCTTCATTATTATTTTGAAATACTTGGTCTGCATTATTTTATTGGTTTCAACACCCATTAGCTTTATTATAAGAAATGTCTCCATTACATTTACTGATAAAAGAAAAAAAGAGCTGGTAGGTCTGTGAAAGATAATTCTAACTGCTATAAGTCATTTCAGCTTGTACAAATGATTTTCTTTTTTTTATCACTAACTTGTAAAAGTTTCTCACTGATGATGACTATCAAGTGTTTGAAGAAACCACTGGTAAAAGCTCTTGATTAGGGGTTGCATATGATTATTTCAAGTAAAAATCTATTGATAAAATCGAATTCAAATTTTTAATTAAAAAATGAAGCACAGTCGATTAGGAAGCTTTATTTTTTCTTATCATTAGGTAAAGAAATAATTCACATTTTTTGTAGAGTTCCAAATGGTTGCCCCTGAGTCTGCAAGGGGGGGTGAAAGAAAGGACATAGTTGTGTACGTGTACTCTGATGTGAACCGTGTCGAGCAAGCACAGTACTGCACCCGCGCGGAGGAGAAGTGCGAGAATCAGTGGAGTTGAGGTGGTAAGTGGAGCTGAGACCATCAGTGAGGTGCCCAGTGGAGCACTGGGGATCAATGTTAGCTAGAAATTGAGAGCTGCTCAGGAGGGCACTAGGGCAACCTAAAATATACGATAACAATATTAGAATGCCAGCTAAAGGCCTCCCATTCTGTCATTCATTTATATTAATGTTTTGTTCTGAGCTATGAAGTCTCTTGTACATCTTAATTGCCACTGCAGGAAGTATTTTCCAACACCCACAACCAATTCCCCAATTCTCCAGACACCAACTGGGTGTCCAGCATTTCAATTCAATTCTGACACTAACTGCCCAGAATTATCATCAGATTCCACAGGGTTAAGGGCTCAGTTCTAGAAATTCATCTGCTTCAGATGCCAATTGGAAGTCCCAAGCCACACATACTTCTGATCAACCAGCAGTAAATCAGGAGTTCCCGTGACCACTCTCCCCAGGTTCAATGATTTGCTAGAATGGCAAGCACAACTCAGGGAAACACTTCGTTTACATTTACTGGTTTATCATAGAGGATATAACTCAGGAACGGCCAGCTGGAAGAGCTGCACAGGGCAAGGTGTGAGGGCGAAGGTTCAGGAGCTTCCACGCCCTCTGTGGGGGTACCTTCCCGGCCCCTCCACGTGTCACCAGTCCAGACACCCTCCCAATCTTGTCCAAGGGTTTTATAGACCTGGATCTCCAACCCACACTCACTTGGTCTTTCTGGTGACCAGCCCCATCCTGAGGCTACCTAAGTCACACCATTAGCAAAAACTCAGATGTGATGAAAGGCACCTGTGATGAATTACAAAAGACACGGCTGTCCCTCAGGACATTCCAGGGCTCTAGGAGCTCTGTGCCAGGAACCAGGGACAAAGACCAAATATAGTTTTTTGTATTATACCACAGTGGGCTTTCCTTCCTTTTAACTGCATAAAAGAGTGTCCTTTGAACATTATACCTAGTTGTTATTAATCCAGTTAAGGATTATTTATCTTATTTCCCTTACATTAATAAGTATCTTTCAGCTATCCTAATTAACTTCAGTCCAGGGCTATGTAGTTCTGGACTGTGGTTTCTGGTTGGTTTAACAAATTAAAAGGAGAGAATTAGAGATGAGAATAAAACAATAATAAGATCTTAATCTACACAGAATTCCTTAACCTATACGAACCTTATATAAATCAATGAGAAAAAAATACTACAATGGTAGAAGAAAAATAGGCAAAGACATAAGTAACTCTTGGAAGAGAGTAAACAAACGATCCATTAAATATAAACATGTTCAGCCTTACCAACAAAAGGCAAAAATGCCAGCAGAATCAAAACTTGTTTGCTTCTTAAATTAACAAACATGTTTTGAAAGACAGCTCTGACCCATGGCGGGCATGTGGCAAGGTCAGCATTCTCATATACTACCATAGGCCACATCTGACCATCTGGGAAAGCAGTTCAATAATGTATCAGGATTTTCCAAATTCAAATTGTATGACCCTATTCTAGAACATTACTTTAAAATTTAAGCAATATAACTGTATTAAATAAAATTTTAAAATTAAGAAATGAAAATTAATATCCTATAATCCTACCACCCTCACAATTCAATCTTCATTAATCTGGTTCAATTCCTTAAAAAAAGTCTTTTAAATATGTTTTTTTACATAGTTGTAATTACTGTATACATAGTTGCAGATTTTTTACTTAATATTATATAAAATAATTTTTTCCATGTTGCCATATATTTCATTGCCATGAAATATGCTTTAGAGTGAAAATGCCATGGTTTACTTAATTATTATTCTATTTTGGTCATTTAATTTGTTTCTAATTTTTTTATTCTTTTCCAATAACTGCTATAAATATTCTTCTTCAGATAGGTTTTGTTTCCTCCATATTAGATGACTTCCTCAATAGAATTCTTGAAATAGTATAGAATTAATAATGCTTTCTCAATTCTTTCATTGTTAGGTAGTTAGCAAGGGATTCTGGGTCTCCTAGGGACAAAAGTTTGTGCCTTACCCTGGTGCAATTGCCCCATCTGGGAAGAAGGACAGGGGTGGGCCCCAGGCCCCCAACTTGGTCCTGTCCCACCTTAATCCTGCCCTGAGCTACTGCCATACCTGGGGAGGAGGGAACACCCTACAAATCTGCCAATCAGAACTTAGTGTGTCCACTGCAAAAGAATGCAGAGGACTCTCTAGCCCATGGCCAAGCAGCATGGGTAGTCCGGAAAGTGACCTAGAACACCCCGCATGCACAGTAAGACTCAGGTCATGCAACTTCCAATGTCCAATCAAAGCCGTTCCATAGTGACGTCTGAGCCACAGGGAGGTCCCAATCCAGGCACTGTAAAACAAGACGCAGACCATAGACCCTTCCTTTGATTCTCCTTTTGCTGTGGCAATGGGCCCAGTCATCATCTGTGGCATATGCATCATGCTCTGTAAACATGTATCTTACTTTTGCTCTATAATCCTATCTTTCTCCTCTCAGTAAACCTCATTTTCATGCTTGCCTAACTTTGGCGTGCCTGGTCATTCTCCAGCCATGAATGTGCCAAGAACTGACATTTCAGATCCTGAAACCTGACAATTATAGTGCCAAACATTAATCTATAAAGTCTCCAAGGAAGCATGAGAACCAGTTTAACTCCATCTAGCCAGCCATGGACATTATATAATATGGCCTCTTTTTTTTTAATTTAGTGATGTAAAAGCTTTTTTATTATCCAGGCTTCTGACAAAGAAACCTTAACAGAGGCAAAACTGAGTTCACCTTGCCGCTCTCAGTTAACGTTCCAGGGCCAGCTTCAAATTGTCTGACACGAGAAAAATTATTTAATAGAAATAGAATGCATGGAGGTGGACAAGAATCACTGTCTGATAAAATCATGCAGCTAAGAAGATTTGCTGTGATATACTAAATATGATCATCTATAGGCCTTAAAAGAAAGGAGGAAACTGTTCCATAAAACTATTTCATTTCCTAACTGAGAATGAGAGAACTAGTAGGAACTGTGTTGGAAGAAAGGCAATCAAAAATAAACTGATAATGAAAAAAACAAACCAGGATTTGGAAAATCCTGATATATTATTGAATTCCTTTCCAGGTGGCCAGATGTAGCCTAGGATAGCGTATGAAAACACTGACCTCACCACATGCTCCTCATTGTTGAGAGCTGTGTTTCAAAACATCTTTGTTAATTTAAGAAACATGTTTTGTTTCTACTGTCATTCTTATTTGTTGATGGTAAGGTTGAATACTTTTATACTTATTTACTTATTTATTTATTTTGAAACAGAGCCTCACTCTTGTTGCCCCAGGTAGGATGCAGTGACGTCATCATACCTCACTGCAACCTCAAGCTCCTGGGCTCACGCCATTCTCCTGCCTCTCAGCCTCCAGAATAGCTGGGATTACAGGCTTGTGCCACCATGCCTGGCTAATCTTCCTATTTGTAGTAGAGATGGGATCTCATTCTTGCTCAGGCTGGTCTTGAACTCTTGGGCTCAAGCGATCCTCCTGCCTCAGGCTCCCAGAGTGCTAGGATTACAGGCGTGAGCCACTGCACGGGCTGAATATTTCTATATTTAATGGGTCATTTGTACACTCTCTTCTAAGAGTTACTTATGTCTTTGCCTATTTTTCTTCTGCAATTTTAGTATTTTTTCTAATTGATTTATATAGGTCTGTATAGATTAAGGAATAAGTGGTCTTATGGTATTATTCTTATCTCCACTTTTCCCCTTTTAATTGTTAAAGAATGTTTTTAGGAATGGAAAGGAAAATGAAAATTTCAGGACCACCCCCCCAACTGCTTATACAAAAGAGGTCAAGCTTGGAGGCTGAGTCATGCTCACGCCCTTCCGAAAAATGAATAACTGTTGCTGACATTATGCAATAGCCAGATCCCCATGGAAGGGTAAAAGGCCTCAGGATCTACAAGCACTGCGCCCACAGACCATTCACAGGGAAATTCTTTGCTGGCCCGCTGTAAGCAAGGACATGCAAAATGTAACTTTAGGTCTGCAGGCGAAGTCTAGCTCCTAAAACTAAAGTCTGTTTGATTCCATGCTGAAAATGTTGATTCCAAGCTTATCTTCCCAGGTGCAGAACACAGACAAGATGGATCATTCTTCCACCTACTCAGGGACATCTGCAGAATTGATTCTTCCCTTACTCCCCTTTCTCTTCAAACTTTCACTTATCTTATGTAAAATGTATATTTCCTAGGCCTCAGAGAATGTAACCATTGCCCTCATTGCCCAACCCCTCCTCCTTTTCCTTTCTGTCCCTCTCCCCTTAAATATTGAGCTCCCAAAGCCTTCTTCAGAAAAAAAAAGTCACAGATTAGCTGTGGCTTGTGTTTTTCCCAGGCGTGTCCTCAAACTTGGCTTAATAAACCTCCATGGATTGAGAATTTGCCTCAGTCACTTATTTTGGGTTGTCAGGTATAAAGATGTTTAAAATATTTTTCTATGTTTAAATCAATAATGTCACTTTCATTGTGATTTTTCTGTACATATGTGTAAACTAAAATAAAATTTTAAGGCTCACCTCCCCACTGGCTGACTAAATAGACCCTCTCGTGGCCAAAGGAATATCCTAAAACTAAATTGCCTGCCAGGAGGGAGGTCAGACATGCCTCATCATGTCCCCCTCCCTTCCTGGGGACATCCTTTATAACCCATTAACAGGCCTAAGGGTATGCAAGGCAAACCTACAGGCCCTCAATTTACACAACAAATCTATGTTCAGTGACTTATCTCTGATAAACAACAACTATGTTAAAACATTCCAAGCCTTTAGACAAAGCTTCCTGTCTTTAACCAATTACAAGCCAAAAAATCTTTAAACCCACCTATAACCTGTAAGCCCCACTTATAACCTGTAAGCCCCTTCCAGATGGCCCACCTTTTCGGGCCAAGCCAATGTATGATTCCCACGTATTGATTTATGACTTTACCTGTAACCCCTGTCTCCCTAAAATATATAAAACCAAACTGTAACCCAGCCACAGAGAGTCCACTTACTCAAGGCCTCTTGGGCGTAACTCCGGGTCATGATCCTCAAATTTGGCTCAAAATAAATCTCTTTAAAATTATTTTACAGAGTTTAGGTTTTTTTCCATTGACATATGTAACTTGGTACTTTTAAAATTTTTTATGAATTATAATATACTTCCTGAAAAGTGTTTAAAACGTATACGAATGTGTGTGTGTGAAGAAATAACACATTGCCTGTAAGGCTGGAGGCGGGCACCCCTCCCCTCTCTAATGGAAAAAGAAGAAGCCCACGACCTGCCAAGGACAATGCCTGCAAGGCCCAGCTAAGTTAAAGGACGACCACACCTGGATGATTATCCTGATAAGAGTCTCGGTTCCTAGAGTCCACACAAACCACCGGCCCCTCCTATTTCTCAATACCCGCCCTAAAACTGCAAGGGACAATTCCTTGCTCTCCCCACCATAAATCTTCCTGCCAAAGAAACCCTCACCCCCATCCCTAAAAACATACATAAACCCACTCAGACTTCTGGGCGATGCAACTTTTCGGGTCTCTCTCTCTCTTTCTCTCCTGGGACCCAAAAATCTCACCCGGGTCCCTCTCGTGGGACTCATTACCCTCACCCAGGAGCGCCCCAATAAAGCCTCTTTACTTATCCCTTTCAACTCTGCTCGTCTTTCTTTCTCTGGCGCCAGCCAATCCAAAAAGCCTTACGTTGCCAATACTCCAGAAGCTCCTTCCTCTCTTTCTCTCTCTTTGATCACAATGTCCCTCTTCTAGCCATACCTGCCTGTGGTGGGCACCCTCTGAGACGGCCCTACTGGTATGCATGCCCGTGTGTAATCCCCTCCCATTGAGTGTGGGCTGCTTTTATTCACTGGCTTCAAACCAACAGAATGCAGCAGAAACAACAGTATGCCACGTTTGAGACTAGGTCTAACTGTGGCTTCCGTTTCTCCCTCCCCCTCCAATCTGCCTCCCTGTCCCTTTCCTAGCCCTAGCTCCAGGGGAATGCATATGTCATGCTGTGAGGTGCACCATGGAGAGGTCTGATGTCTCCTGCCAATAGCCAGTGAGGACTGGAGGCCACCAACAGCTGCGGGAATGAGCTTGGAAGCAGCTCCCGCCCCAATCTGGTCTTGAGATGAATGCAGCCCAGAACACCTTGGCTGAGCCCCTGACAGACCGGGAGCCAGAGGCACCCGGCTAAGCCACAACCCACAGCAGCTATAGGATAATAAATGTTCGTTGTTTTAAGCAACTAAGTATTGGGATAATTTGTTATGCAGCAATAGAAAACCCATACATAGCTCAGCTTTATGGTAATAATTTACTTGTTTTTCTTTTTATTGCATGAATAGATCTCCCTAAAAATTAAAAATTGATGTACAGGTATATCTCCCATATGCATTATTTATGTTTTCTTCTACAACATAATGATTGTAGGATTCATAAATCTTGTGGCATGTAGCTATAATTCGTTTATTTTTGTTGCTATGTGACATTCAATTTTCAAATATACATCAATCTATTCACTTACTGTTGATGGACATTTGGTTTGTTTGTATTTTTGGTTATTATGAACCACATATGTATGTGTTCATTTCTCTGGGATGTTCACCTGGGGGTGGAATTTGCTGGGTCATAAGATATTGATGTCTTTAAATCTTCAATACCAAACTATTTTCTGAAGTGTTATATTAATTTATTTATAAGCAAGCTATTAATTAATTAATTTATAAGCAAGCTATTACAGTTCTTTGGCTCCACTGTCTTGTCAAGTCTTATGAGGCTTCAAATATTTTACCAAGCTGGTATGATGCTATCTTATTGTGGTTTTAATTTCCTTTTTTTTAATGCAGTTGAGCAGCTTTTTATATATCTATTGGCCATTGAGATTTCCTCTTTGTCAAGTATCTGAGTCTTTCTATTTTTTTACTGGGTAAGCTGTGTTTTTCTTATTGATTTATAGAATTTTAAAAATATATTCTGCATATGAATATTTTTGTAGTTATATATATTGCAAATATCTTCTCTTTTTTGGGGTGTCCTTTTTTACTCTTATGGCTTATTTATTTGAATAAAAATTCTGTGTTAAGAAATCTTTCCCTACCAGGAGATCATGAAAACATTATCTTAAATTTTTTTTTCTAGTTTTGCCTTTCACATTTAAGTCTTTAATCCTTCTAAAATGGACTTTTGGTATAGATGTGAGGTGGGAGTCAAGTCTGTTTTTTCCTGCATGGATACCTAATTGCCCTAGCACCTTTTATTGAAAAGCCCATCTTTTCTTCACTGTTCTGCTTTGTTGTAAATTCTGTGCCTGTCTCTGGGTACTGTATTGTGCTCCATTAGTCTATGTTTCTATCCGTGCACTAATAGCACACTGTCTCAATTACTATAGCTTAATAGTGACCTTTGGTATCTGGTAGAGCAAATCCTTCCACTGTGTTCTTTTCAGAAATATCTTGGCTATCCCCTTTGCATTTCTATATATATTTAAGAATTAGCTCATCTAGTTATACACACATGCACACACTCATACACACAAATTCTCAGAGTTTTGATTTGGATTACGTAAGCTAATTTAGAATTCATATCTCTACAGTTCTGAACCTTCTGATCTGCGAATACATTTTACCTCCCATTTATTTGAGTCAATTTCAATATGTCTCCTTTTTTTTTTTTTTTTGAGACAGAGTCTCATTCTGTTGCCTGGGCTAGAGTGCCGTGGGGTCAGCCTAGCTCACAGCAACCTCAAACTCCTGGGCTCAAGCGATTCCCCTGCCTCAGCCTCCCGAGTAGCTGGGACTACAGGCATGTGCCACCATGCCCGGCTAATTTTTTATGTATAATATATATATTTTTTTAGATGTCCAGCTAATTTCTTTCTCTTTTTTTAGTAGAGACAGAGTCTCGCTCTTGCTCAGGCTGATCTCGAACTCCTAGGCTCAAATGATCCTCCCGCCTTGGCCTCCCAGGATGCTAGGATTACAGGCGTGAGCCACCGCGCCTGGCCTAAATATGTCTCGTATACGAATTTATAATTATTTCTTTAGATGTTTTCAACATATTTTGTTCAATTTATTCTAATTACTTGATAATTTTGAAGCTATTAATAGTATTTAAAAAATTTGATTTCCTGGGTTTTTTTGGGCTGGTATACAGTAATTATACATATATATTATATATATAGTATATTTAGTTAAATTCTCTTATTAATTTTAATGGTTTATATACACTTTTTTTGGATTTCTTGTCATCTGTGAATGACAGTTTTTTAAAATTTCTTCAATTCATTTTATGCTAAAGAAATAGTTCCCTCTTTCTAGAACAAATAGTCACCTATTTCTACTAGTCTTTTATGATTTTGTAAAAACAATTACAATGTTAAAAGACATTTAATATTAATTTATATCTAGAATTTATTTTTATGTGTTTTGGGAAATAAGACTCCAAGTTCGTTTTTTCCAAACAGTTAACAAATTGTTCCAACACATAAATTTACTGATACATCCATTCACCCTTTCAGCAAATGCAAATTACTATAATAGGTACACTAAGGCAGCAGTCCCCAACCGTTCTGGCACTAGGGACTGGTGTTATGGAAGATAATTTTTCCATGGGTGGGGCAGTGGAGCTCTGTGGCCAGGCCCTACCAGGCCAGGGACTGGTCCACAGCCGGGGGGTCGGGGAGCGCAGCATTAAGGTTTGTTTTTAGTTTATCTAATCTGCTCCATTGACTTGATTCTTGCACTGATTACTGTTTTCTAAGACCCTGAAATGTCGATATAGCCGGTTTGTTCTTTAAAAGGAGCCAGGTCTCTTATAAACAATAGTACTTTGGAGAATAAGGTCAGAAATTAGAGTCATATTCTAGGAAATCTTTTAAAGTCATTGGCAAATATTTTCCAACTCCCATAAGTATCTAAAAATGCATCGACTTGTCTTTGGTGTTTCAAATTGTATGCTTTCAAAGTTATTAAATTATTAATTTCTAGGAGTAAGGCAAGCATGACTTTTCTGGACAAAGATGCAGCATAATGATCCTGTTCTTTGTGAAGAGCCAACAGAAAATGCTTCTCACTCGGTCCGTCTGAGGAGGTGCAGCCACGCCGTGGGGTGCGGAGCCCGGCGCAGTCTGTGCGCGACGCAGACGCTACAGTGTTCTGGTCGGGTTCTGCCACGGGCAGGTTCGGAAGTCTGAGCTTTGCTGTCCTCTTTACAACCAAGCAGAAGCACAATCATTTCCAATTAAAATGACCTGTCAAGAGTGATCAAAATCTTAATCATGTTCTTTTAATGTGTAGGAGGAGAATTACTTTAAAAATATATTAATTATTTATAAAGTTTGTTCTGATTGCTTTTATTCAAGAGATCAGATAGGTATAAGTTTATATCAGGTAGATATAAAAAGTATCCAAATGTAGTTTTCCAGGTAAACTGTCTACTCCTTTGATTTATGGACCCTCTAAGAAAGCTTTGGCTGCAAGTAAGAGATGACTCACCTACTACTGAGCCAAAAACAGGAATTTGATTTTCTCATATCATAAGAAACGGTGGTGGTGGCATCACTGGCATTAACTGAGAAAGGCAGGGCTCCGGAACTGCACCTGACAGCCCTTGTGGTCTTCCCTGTGGCTGTCACACGGCTCCACGGTCCCTACATTCAAAGGCGCGACGTGGGCATGGTGCAGGAAGCAGAATCTCTCCTCACATGCTTCTTGTGGATGAGGGCAATCTTCCCCAGAGGGTCCCAGGAAATCTCACTTGTGTCTCATTGGACAGATTTGTGTCTGAACCCATCCCTAGACTTCAGAGTAGGGAGCTTCCCTAAGATCAAAACATCTCTAACCCAGAAATTGGTCAAAATTGGGGTTTTATTAACAAGGACTAAGAAGGGACTAGCCTGGGGTGGATAAGAAAGAGCGTCTGCCATTATCTATGTGCTTTACTGCTATTAACATAGCTTCAGCACAAACTATTATTGTTATTTTAAATAAACCCTTGACTTATATTGATCTTATAGTTCAGTAATACTCTTAGAAATTGACACTGATAAATTCAACCAATAGGATCTGAATACAGTTGGTAACTAAGGAGCCACTTTCCTTCCGTCCAGGTTTGGATTTCAGTAACATCACTTTTCGTAGCAAATGACATAATACTTGACCAAACATAGCTTAATAATGAGGCTCACTCTTAAATCTCATATAACAAGAATGAAAGATTTAGGCAATTCTAGGGTTGGTTAATGCAACCCTAGTATTTTGGGAACACTCTCCTGAGAAACTAGATTTAACACCCTATCCAGAGATGGTTTAGACTCACCCCTAGGTTGGCTCCTAGAAGCATGGAAAAGGCAATGACTCATGCTTGTCAAGAGGTGAAGCAGTTATTACTGCTCAACTGGGTCCTTCGCCTACTGCCCAGAGAGAGGCCAATACACCGAGACAGCAGGACTTGCCACAGAGTCAGTGTTTAGCATCACAATGCACCAAGCAAGGAGATGGGAGAAATTTCTCAAATCCACCTCCCTAAGAATTTTAGGGCTAAGATTTTTAAAGGTGGTTTGGTGAACAAAAGGCTAGGGAATTGAGTCTGCTGGTTGACTGGGGATGAACTCATAGTGTTGGGAAGCAGAAATTGTCTTCTTGGCTGAGATGGGTTTTGGGTAGAGTGTTGCAGGACCTGTTGGGTCAGGCACAACATGACCTGTTGTGCCACTGATCGGGTTATTGTCAGTTGTGTGCCACCCCCCTTCCCTCCCAAGGCAGAATCTGGAAGATATCTCAAAGATCAGTCTTAGGTTTTACAATCACCATGTTATCTATAGCAGCCATTGGAGAAGTAACAAATCTTGCACACGTCAGCAGCAAGCAGTTACGGCAGTAAGCAGTCGCAGGAAGGCAAGCTGGGAAATGGCTGGTTAACTTTTAGCTCTGTTTATACTTCTGAAGAGATCAGACTTTTACCACAGTTCCTGCCCTATGGCCTTACATTACTTTAAAACAGGCAGCTGCCCGGGCAGCTCACCACACTTGCATGCACAGTCAGGAGGGTGTCAGTGGGGGTCCAGGTAGCTTAGCACAGCAGCCGTAGGAGCTTCAGATGCACACTGGGTCATCTTGTGTCCCCAAGTCCAAGGGCAAACTCGGAGTGGGCCCTGGTGAATGCTGTGCACACAGGGGTCTGTGTCACAGCTGAGACATTCCAAGGTCAGGATACTCTGATCTTATTTAGGGGCTGCTAGCAAACCCACCCCTCGTCCCTCTGGAGAGCTATTGTCTTTTATTTCCCGAAATGTCTCAGAGTGAGGAGAGAGACTCTAGCGTTTTTACCCTGGAATGTGAGCAAATCTGCCTTCTGCCCCAGGGCAGTTTTGCAAATATCTTTGAACAACACTGTCAATGCCTTTTGCTCAAAAGTTATGCAGAAACACCAGAATTATCTCCCAACACGCTAAGTGGAAAAGTCAAAATCACCTCGGCAGCTCAGGGAAGTTGGTGTGCTATAGATATACCATGTAACATGTGTTAACTAAAGCAAAAACATCAAGCTTTTAAAGAGTTAAAGTTAATTTTATTCCAAAGTCTGGCTGAGGATGGACTGTCGGCCCAGGAGCAGCCCTGCAGAGAGGTTCTCTCGGGCTGCTCTGAAACAGTGTGTCCGCTCACAGTGTACACATGGGTTGCAGAGGTTCAGCATGTGCAAAGTCACATCAAATTCGCTCAGAAGTGACACTAAAGCAGAATCACATCAAAGTATAGGTGTAAGAGCACATCTGATAATAGATTACAGAAGCATGATTACTAACCCCATCAGATGTTATCGTACACTTGTAGGAAAAGGCACGGACTAGTCATTTGCCTTTTAAGGAATACAGTGACTCAGGCAAGAGATGTGGGGGCTGTGTGCTCTATCCTGTTTTGTCTCCAAAGTGTCTTTCTGGAGAGCTGCCCGTCACAGAGTCAGGGGCTTTGTGAGATTATGCTGCAAGCAGATCTTCACGATTGAAGATCTGATAGATGATTCTGTTCCATGGAATAGCTCAGAGGATATACTATGTACCAATGCCTTACGCGACATACTGGCAAAAAGCATCACTAAAATATTTGACGGTAGCTCTCCAAAGCCACGGCTGATTGGAAAGAGACCAGTACAACATCGGGCTCACCAATAATAAAGGAGATCACAGGGCCCTGAAACAACAGAGGCCAAGTGGTGAGGCTTCTGAAACCAGATGCACACAACTACTATAATGAGAGGCAGGATCAGAGTGGTAGCCAAGAGGGACTGACTTGCAGAGAGCTGTGGAGGTGCTTAACAGAACCTAGCACCTCTAAGGACAAAACAGATGGGCACTCTCCTTTCATATTTGCAGAAGAAATCAAGGTTGCATGGCCAGGGGGCTGAGAGCAGTGACCCCATAAAGTCATCATTGCTCACCCAGTTTCTGGACCTCAGGAAGTTTCTAGACTTGGAGTGCATGGAGGGAGAGGAGGCTGGATTCTCAGGAGGAAGGATCTTGTAACACCATGGCAAACGTAGATGACAATGACTCCTGTAGTTCTCCCAAAGGAACTCATGGCTATTTACTCAAGTAACTGTTTACTGGACATCTTTCTGGCAGCTTCTTGGTCCAGAACATTAGCATTCTCAGTTACAGTTATCTGCGATGCTACATGCAGCTCAGGGATCCTGGCAGCTTTTGGGGGCTGAAGGAAGAGTCATGCCAAAGGATGCAGAGTGGAATGCAAAAACTGTCAGCTAAAAAGAAAAAGAGAAAGAAAGTAAAAAAGATAGTAGGAAAAAAACCTAGATTACCTAGCGTTTAAACTAGGCTGAACCATTAGGAAAAAAGAAGTGAGCTATGGCAGAGAACCAAATATACACAATATTATCTTAATTAAATATAAAATATTTAATATTGGCCTGTTGTTTGGGGAAAAGGGTAGTGGAATAGACTTCATCCTAAGAAAGTTTTCTTGAGTTTTTTTTAATATAAGGAGAAATTGTAGTAAGTGAGCATATTTTAAGTGATTATATTTAGTAAAGATAGAGTTATTTTAAATGTAAGTATCTAATTATTTAATCAAAAGACTTATAATTTCCAATGGAGTATGATCTCCCTGCACAATTGAAGAGACTGACATTTAATACAATGCTATAGCATTGTAATAAGTCATTGTAATAAGTCATTTAGGCATGTCATAAAGTTTAATCTTTCTGATAATATGTAGTGTTAGTGATAGAATCCCTGTTTTACAGATGAGGGAGTTGAGGTTGAGAGAAGTTAAGAGAATTCTTGGGGACACACAAAATGGGGTGAGACCCCAGCCTCTCTGCAAGGCTCTTAATTTTCTTCCCTGCATAATGTTTACCTGACTCTTTACTGTGTGAATTCATTAATTCAACAACTGTTCTCCAAGTACTGCATGTGCCAATTTGTCTCAGGGTTGATTGAATAGACATCTCAACACTTGCCAACCCTGTTGTTTGCTTTAGTACCTTAGAGAAATTTTAAATTACACTCACATTATGATAGAAAAGTGCTAAAGAAAACAAAAACCCTGAGCCAAAGCTCGCATCTTCTAAGAATTATAAGTAAACTACTTTATATTCAAAACTGGTATCTGATTTTCTAGGGAAAAAAATACACAGCAATGTTTATAAATACCTATTGGTAACTTTTTACTATATATAAGCTTATGGCATATAAAATAATTGCCATTATTTCAGTCCAGATTTCTCATAGAGACAGCCATGCAGAAAGTTTATTTGGAATGAGCCTGATCCCAGTTGTTTGATTGGGATTCATTTACATGATTCAATCAAATAGGCATGACATTCATACAAATAGTGATAACATTTGAAGGGTATTCAATAATGATCAAATATAAACATGAAACGTTATTAAGTATGAGTGGCATGTTTTATGCCTTGGAAATAGCCAGGATATGAGAAGCTGTGCTCACGCCTCATCTTGGCCAAAGCTGATGAAGATGCTCAGTGCCATTCCGTGCTTTTGTGTATCCACTAGCCAGAGCGAGAGTGCCCAGCGCAGGAGGGGTAACAAGGCTGCCCTGTGAGCCGGCCTTTCCCCAGAGGACTCGCATGATCAGACAGCTGCTGCTCTGAGCACCGTGACTCAGTTCTCAGAAACATATCGTTTCAAGTTCAGAAACACAGGCCTGCATATTTTAGTCCCTGTTAAATCCTCATCAGAAGTAAAAGAAACACTTTCCCTCTACCACTTTCTCCAGCCAGCAGAGGAAAGGGATATTTTTTTCAAAGTGCCAGATCTTAACACCAGCAGCACTTTGTACACATTTTGTCTTCTATCATCCTTATAATGACCTAGGGAAATCATTTTAACCATCCCCATTTTGCACGTGGGAAATGGGCTCAGAGAAGTTAATGTGGGCAAGATCACAAGCTGGTAAAGGGCAGTCTGCACTCAAAGTGAAATGTCTTTGACTCAGCTCAGCCATTTGAAATCTACGGTGTGGACTCCCAAGGAGCTCATGACTTCCTGGCCTCTCAGGACTTGGACTGTTTGATCCATTATTTGTAAGGGCTGTCTATATTGTAACAATAATAATTTTGGGGAATTTATTATTTTAGATCAAACATATATTATTCTGTATAGTTATTGTTACATAGAAATCTTGCTATTTGGTATTAACAATAAATAATATTGTGTGGGCATGAATTGCTGTGAGATTTACATATTTTGGTTATGTGAAGCACTTTCTAGA
>CM052855.1:88816398-88839068 GCA_028534055.1 Eulemur mongoz | reverse complement strand
ACTACAGGCATGCACCACCATGCCCGGCTAATTTTTTCTATATATATTTTTAGCTGTCCATATAATTCTTTCTATTTTTAGTAGAGATGGGGTCTCGCTCTTGCTCAGGCTGGTCTCGAACTCCTGAGCTCAAACGATCCGCCCACCTCGGCCTCCCAGAGTGCTAGGATTACAGGCGTGAGCCACCGCGCCCGGCCAACTATTACAATTTCAATGTGCTGAGATGTACAGACAATATTTTGAGATGGTCACAACAGTTCATGTGATAATAAAAATAGTGATTTCTGTCAGTGGCAAAGCCACAGGTACCGAGAAACCTGCTGTGATTTATTTGTTGCCGACATTCATAACGGCACGAAATGCTAAGTTTCAGTTACAGGTTAGTGAAAATGAAGTTTTCTTTTTTTCTTTCCCATCTAAGTTTGTGACTGTGGATCCTGTCAGTGGCGTTCTTGCAGTGTTGCCGTCCTCACGTTGAAAACGCTGGTCTGTGGCCATCTGGCCTGACGCGCCACAGCTCATTGAGCACAAGGATCAGCCCAGACTCGTGTCAGCCACACAGACGTCCCCGCAGCCACCTCGCTGCCGCACAAGGTGAAGAACTGAGAAACTTTAGTTATAAAATTATTAACAATAAAAAAAAATAATTTCAAATCATCTCTTCTAGCTGTTTTGAAATATACAATAAAGTATTGTAAACTATAAAAAATGAGAGAGAGCATAATTCCATCTCTGATTTGGATGTAAGCTGGCTATAAGGCATAGCTAACAAATAAATGTGAGAGTCTATATGTAATATTCTTGATAATTTTATTAGTCATTCACTTCATTATTTAAACACATTAAAGCGGCACTAAAACATACAATCTATTTATATTAGAACTAAAATACACTCGTCAAAAATTGTTAACTCTATGCTTGGCACTCAGAGAGGAGGAAAAAGAAAAGGTATGTTCTGAAACACAGATTGAGCAAGTAAATTATTGAGTGATTCACCATGAGTTGACATCCCTAGGTGTTGCCTGGACACCAGGAGTCTAAATTGATGGTGATCATCGCCTGGTGACTCAGAAAACTTAAATAAAAACAGAATCAACCAAATTTAGCCAATTTAAAGTTTCACCTTCTTCTAAAATATTGGTTACTGGTTTATTTAAGACATCAATTCTCTGGCTCAACTTTTCCCTTCCATAGAGCTAACTCCCAGTTGAACCAACAATAGCTAAACATACAGAACCAAACAAAGGTGGCAAAGTTATTCAGAAGCCAGGGGAAATAAAACTGTCTCATAGAGTGGTCCATACATATACATATTGCTATTTATATAAGCTTACAGTTTTCATGATCAACACCAATATTGCTGAGGGGCTTTTCTTTAGGGCATAATTCATGTATATATTCAAAAATGAGAGAAAGTTTTAGCTGTGGCGCTTTGGTTTCTAAACATTCAGTTGGATTCCCATTGCTAGCAATGTTTATTGAGCACTTAGTAAACCCCAGACACTGTTCTAAATACTTTACACATAACTGACTTATTTGATCCCCTCAATAACATTAATATTATTATTCTATTTTACGAAGAAGAAATTTAAGGAAACAAATGGCTCAGTAACTTGCCCCACACAGCTGGTAAGAGGTGGAACTGGGGCTTAAACCCAGACTCCAGAGTGTGGATATCCAAATAACCACATAACCACTGTGCTCGCTTGCCTTCTTAGGTAGAATTTAAATGTTAGACACAAACTAGTTCCTATTGTTTTCTATAATACAATAATTTGTGAAGCTAGAACTAGAACTCAGACAAAAGAGGAATAAGGAAACTGATAAAATTACATTTTTTTCTTGGAAAATTCACTTCCAAATGGAATTAGGATAGGAGCTATAAATTATGGATACAGAAATTCAAAAATTGAAACATGTGAAAACTACAAGTTTTGGATACTTTGTACTGTTTTATTCTTAGCTAAAACATTTACAACTAATATGTCAGAGGTTAATGAAGCACATGAATTAACCAAAGCCTAGATCAATGTATAGGTTTATCAGAGGATCCTGCTAAAATATTTGAATTTGTATCGAACCGAGAATTTTGTTAGGCAGCAAATGATCAGCATTTGAAAACTTTAACTTTCTTTTTTTTAATTTTTTGGGTAAACTTCTGTAGTAGAGAGTTGAGTTAATAATACTCAGTTCACGAAGCATTATCGTCATGCATTTGTGCAAGGTCTCTTTGATGCTATTTCATGGATTTCTTCCTTTTATGCTGACACTACCATGCTCCTCAACCCTTTCTGTGAGCACAGACTGTCATGTGTTCGGTGTTCTTGGGCTTGTATGTATCATGAAAGATAAACAGAGCGGTTCTATGTCTGAGTTTTTGAGTGGCATATAAAATATGGTGCTTGTCTTAATCCATTTGTGCAGGTATAACAACACACCACAGACTGGGTAATTTATAAAGAACAGGGATTTATTTCTTATGGTACTGAAGGCTGGAAAGTCCAAGATCAAAGCTTGGCATCGGTTTGCCTGGTGAGGGCTGCTCTCTGCTCCCAAGACAGCTCCTTGTTGCTTCATCCTCAAGTGGCGGCAGGTGGAAAGGCAAGAGGCCAACACCGTGTGAAGCCTCTTTTATGAAGGGCTTGATCCCATTCACTAGAGCTCCACTGTCATGACTTAATCACCTCCTAAAGGCTCCACCTCCTAATATTATCACACTGGTGATTAAGTTTCAACACATGAATTTTGAAAGGCACATAAACATTCAAATCATAGCAGTACTGCAGATTTCTGTCACCTGCTTTCCACACAATACTACTGTTAATATCTATCAGTTTTGCCAAATGAACATGTAGTTTGTTTCTGACTGTAGCATTTAACCATAACATTCTTACATCTATCTGTATCATGAGTGTACACATATGAATAATTAGGTTGCCTGCATCTCCTTGTTCCCCCCCAACAGTGCTGCAAGAAATATCCTTAAACAGTTCTCCTATTAGCTAGTTTTCCCGGTTATGTAATCAGGAGTGGGATGTACTACGGTTAATTCCACTAAGCACAGCCAAATTGCCATTCAGAATGGCTGTCCCTATTTACACTTCTGTCATTGGTCCCTGTGGGTTCCATTTTCTCACATTGTTGCCAACACTTGGTTTTAGCTGGATTTCTAATTTTTGCCAATCTGCCAGCTAAAATCACATTGTTGATTTAGTTTCTCTTTCTATGATTAGCAGCATGGTTGAGGCTATCCAGGTTTCCCCTTCTGCAAATTAATTATAGACATAATATTTATTCCCCTGATTGTCACAGTTTTCCAAGAGATACTGGTTTGTTGGATGATACAAGTTTTAAAATTTTTAATTAGAGAATCACAAATGAATAAACATCATTTGCAATTTCATCCATCACTAAAACTTTTTCTAGCTTATAGTTTATATTTAGTAATAAAGAAATGTATAGCTTAAATCAATTTTTAAAAATAAGTGTATGTATACAAATATCAAGAGGAAAATATTATTTTTTATATAACAGCACTACTGAGATAAAATTTACAAATCATACAATTCACACATTTAAGGTGTATAACTAAATGATTTATAGTTTATTTACAGAACTGTACAACCATTGCTCAATTAATTTTAGAACATTTTTAACACCCCCTAAAAGGAACCCCATAGTAATGTGACCCATTAGTAGTCATACCCTATCCTGGACAATTTCCAATCCACTTTGTATCTCTATAGATTTGCCCATTCTGAAAATTTCATAGTGGAATAATACAAGATGTGGTCTTTTGCAACTGATTTCTGTCACTTAGCAAGATTTTTTTTATCCATGTTTTAGCATGTATCAGTGGTCCCTTTATTTTTATTGCTGAATAATATTTCATTGCATACCTATACTTATATGTAGTAATAATATATAATGCATATATTATACACTGTATGATTAACATTTATTTATTCATCAGTTAATGGACATTTGTGCTTTTTCTACTTGGCTATCAAAGATAATACCACTATGAACACTGGTGTACAAGTTTTTGTGTGGACACATGCAAGCATTTTTCTTGGGGACATAGCTAGGAATGTTAAACCTTTTGAAGAACTGCCAGACTGTTTTCCAAAGCACCTGCACTATTTACATTCCCACCAGTGGTGTGCGAGTATTCTAGTTGCTCTGTATGCTTGCCAACACTTGTTATTATCTATCTTTTTAATCATAGCCATCATAGTGGGTATGAAGTGGTACTTCACTGTGGTTTAGATTTGTATTACTCTGATGGCTAATGATGTTGAGCATCTTTTCATGTGTTCATGAACCATTTGTTTATTTTATTTGTACAAAGTCTATTTAGATCTTTTGCCCATCTTTAATTGGATTGTCTTTTATTGAGTTGAAGAAAAAGACCTACCTAGGCCAGTGGCTAGAATACAGTGAATGCTCAATAAATGTTTGCTGGTTTGGAATAATTATCAAGGAGAAGCCCAGTTTCCCTTTACTTTGTTTTCGTCAGTGCATCACTTGGAGCTATTAAGTGCTAGGGATGTTAAGGCCAAAATGTGGCTGTTAAAAGTAAGCACTTAAAGCAGGTTTTGATCAAATTAATGACAAGATGTTCTAGTTAACACCTTTAAAGTAAATGTCAAGATACGTGCTTAAATGTAGTCACTTAATGGATCAGAGACAAAAATACTGCTTGATATGCTCTATTGATTGCTTCAAAGCTATTCAGAATAGCAGCAGACAACCAGTCCAAATCCTGCCTGATGAGGAGAGCATATTGCCTTAACTGTCCTTGTACAGGGCGGGTAGATCATCATTAAACTGACAAACAGTCTCAAGTTCCCTTTGGAGGCCCAGAAGATGAACTCATTAACTTTATTTTAAGAACTTTTTCCCCTTCGTAACCTTCAGAGAAATGCCAGCAATTATAGAAAAGGCAACTGCATAGACCAAGTGATATGAAGACTATTAAACACTGTGCTCTCAATAACCTTTGGTAGCATAAAATTGATCACAACTGAATATACGAATTTAAATATATTACAATGTAAATTATATCATATGAATTTTACTAATAAAAATCAAGATGTCAATCTAAAATTTTAAGATATGAAATCACTTGCCAATCTACAACTACTCAGTCATAATTGAATACACAGAAATGCACATAGCATTGATCATTTCAACAAATCAGACACTAAATGGAGGTCATTAGAAATTTACACAATTTTATAAATGTGGTTTGAATTAATTACTTGCAACCCTTTTCGGTAAAGAATATGGGAAGCAAAATGTTTGGGTGAAATATTTTATGTGCACAAAGATTTTGTCATTAAAATTAGCCCTCTCACAAATGATTTCATTTCTTTTCAACATTAAAAAAAATGATTTAAAAGGAACAAGAGTGGAGCACAGAATGACCAAGAAAATGCTAGTTTAAACAACAATTTGCTATTAAAAATATAATTTTATGTTTTGCAACAGTATTTAAAGACATTAATGCCTGATGATATTTTATAATTGTCTAGTAATCTCCTTGAACTTCACAGGGAAGGTAAAAACTTGATCAAGTTCACACAGCTACTTAGTGTATAAGCCAACACTAAAAACTGGATCTCTTATCCTTTGAATCCACTATTTTTCCCCAGTGGATTTTATTATCAATAGGAATCCTGCAACTCACTCTAAAACACACTGTCTAAAGAGTTACTTCTTTAAAAACCATAAATGTCCTGCTTTGGTCTAATAACTGCTCACTGCCTGATGGATACAATCAAATGCAACTCTGCACAAAGGCCCCTCCTCTTCTGGCCTTCCTCTACTTGTCCAGCCCCCCACTGATGTTCCTTCTCTCTAATCACAACACAATCTTTCCAGTTCCCTGCAAACCATGCGTTCTCGTGCCTCGACACATTTGTTCCCCGTGCAAGTAATGCCTTCCCTCCCCACTTTGGAGAGTCCCTGTCCTTTGAGGCTTAGTTCAACCAGCAGCTCCAAGAAGCCTTTTCCAGCCTCTCAGTCATAAGCTTGTGAGCTCCCTCAGGCTCTAGCAGGTAATGAATGAATGAATAAACAAGTTCCAACACCGTGCCCTCTTTTCATCCTATTCATTTAACTGTGTGTGTGTGTGAATGATTTGTACATAATCAGCTTTGTAAGAAACAAAATCAGCAATAAGTTAGCTGTGCCCTGTCACTGTGCACCAGGAAGTGACTTTACTGAGAAGTTCAACAATTTTATTTAATGTGCACAACTCTCTAATGAGCTTCGCACTCTTATTGTGCCCATTTTAAGGATAGGGAACTGAAGCTTAGAAATGTTAAGTGATATCCAAGGTCAAGTCTAGTGACCTGGCTCCCAAGTCAAGCCTGGCTCCCAAGCCTGACCATTACACGGCTTCTACTTTCAGCTCATTCTCTTACAGCCTCATGGCTGCTTTCTTTCTACCCTGGCTAAAGAATCGTATTAGGCAGGGACTGACTGAAAAGAGCAAAGCAACTATTTTCGAGGTCAAAAAGTAGATGACAGATCATAAAAGTCAATTATAGGAAAGAGGCAACGACTCATTAAGTTCTTTTAAATTTCAATTTGTCACTTCCTAATGTATATACTTTGCTATCTTCATAACCACAAGTCATTTCTACAGGTGACATTGGAGGTGGAGTTAAGCATCCTTTCAAAGTCAGTCCCAATTTGTGGTGTCATTACGGAACGTCATGGGCCTGTACCAGAGTGTGACAAAACACTGAGCTTCAGGTGATTTTCTGCTTGGCTTTAGCCAAAGGGATGGAAAGAAAAAGGACACAATTATAACCAGAGGGGCCCTTCCCTCGCCTGCTCCCGGGCTGGCTCGTGCTGTTGAATCCCTGGCAGAACAAGTTGACTGCCAATTGCTTGTCTTAAGGTTGCTGAGAGATGATGAAAGAAAAGAAATGAGTAGAAATGAAATCTGAGTTCTCTATATTTCCCCATATGAATATAGGATTTCTCGCCCTCCTCCCACGCACCCTATTTTCTAGACTTACCACAGTGAAGCTTGGAGAGATTTCTGGATGCTTTGTTTGATGTCTAGTATGGGCTGAACTGTGTCCACCTCCCAGCCTCTGCAATTTGCATGTTGAAGTCCTAACCCCAAACCTCAGGATGAGACTGTCATTGGAGACAGGGTCTTTAAAGAGGTAATTAAGGTTAACTGAAGTCATATGGATGGGCCCTAATCCAACATAACTGATGTCCCTATAAGAAGAGGAGACTGGGACACAGACAGACACAGAGGGTAGACCATGTGAGGACACAGGGAGAAGGCCGAGGACAGAGGCCTCAGAAGAAACAACCCCATTGACACCTTGATCTTGGACTTCTGGCCTCCAGAACTGTGAGAAAACAAATTTCTGTTCTTTAAGCCACCCAGTCTGTGGCACTTTTTTACGGTAGCCCCAGCAAACTAATACAATATATAAAAGCTAAAACATTTTCTAGACATATCTCAAAGAACCGTGGAGAGATTTTCAGATGCTTTTTTGATGTATAAAAGCTGAACTATTTTAAATGGCTAAGTTGGGATATGATTCTCCATTGAAAACAATTCTAACCACCTAGGCAAGAAATCCTATGCCTTACAGAGTAATGACAGCCACGTTCTGTCCTAGGACAGTCAGGACACATCTGGTGAAAGGCATTATCTCTGGGCACTACACTTAAGAGAGAGGTAGACAAAGAGGTATCTAGACAGTAAAAGGGGTAAAGTCTATGTTTTATTAGTCGAAGGAATTGGGATGTTGGTCTGGAAAGGAAATGACTCGTGAGGTGGGGACCAGCCCTTTCCAAGTATTTAAGTATTTAGGGCATTTGCTACTGCAAATACAAAAGGTTGAACAAGCAATGATAGAGAAGGATTTTAGTTTAATATAAGAAAAACATACCAAAGTCAGACATTTCCAAAGACGCAATGAACTGACAGGGAGGTAATGAGCTCTTTATTGTCACAGAGGGTGACCACTTGAGGGGGTGTTGCAGAAAAGATGTATCCATCAGAAGAAACAAACCATTCTGATTGAAAAAGTATTTCAATCAGAGCAATTCAACACAGAGAATGAGTTAAAGCCTGTTGGGAAGGTGGCGGAGGAGCAAAGTGGGACAGCGAGGTTACTCAAAGGTTAGAAACTCCAGGGCTACCACGCGCAGGGACCAGCGCCAGGACAGCCGCGCATCACTGCCCCGAAGCTGCCACCTTCCCCGCCCAGTGCCCCCTTGACCGGCCTCCCAGGGAGCTAGATGGCAAAAGAGGCCGCGACAGTGCTGTGTGCGCTGCGGGCTGCAGGCCCAGCAGAGAAGAGAAGAGACGAGAAGGGGAAGAACTGGGCGAGCTGCCGCCGCTCCAGCCCAGGGTCAGCCCCGGCAGGGCTCGGGCTCAGTGGAATTTCTGGTCTTTGTCACTGGAGGTCTTTGAATCTGTGAACTAGATTTAATACTTTTGCCCCCAACTGGTCATATCTAAGCTTAGTAGTTCCTTTCCTTACATCTCGGAGAGAGAAAGGGACGCGCAGCCTCCTGCAGGGATGCGCACTTACTGAGAGTGTCAGGAGGTCCCGTGGCTGCTCCCTGCAGCATCTGCGGAGGCTGCTCCTTCCCAGGCTCCGCCTGTTTCCTGGACTCGTGGCCGCCCACTCAAGAGGAGATAAGAACGGATGTATACCATAGACCCCTCGGCCTGTCCTCAATTAAATTATTTACTTGTTTGTTTATTTATTCCTTTGGGGATTAAAACTGCAGACTCTGGAGGGATTGACCGTTTCTGAATTACAGTGCTGACACTTACCAGCTTTGTGACCTTGTACAAATCTAGTTCCCAAGTTTCCTATCTGTAACATGGGTATAACAATGGCATCTTCGTAAAGTTTGGCTGAGGATTATATGAGATAGTAAGTGTAAAGGCCAATAGATGTTGCCAATCATTAGTATCATTAGTGGTGGCAGAACAGGAGACCCCAGACTTGTCAATCAGCGATGACAGGGCAGTCTGGACCACAGAGAATCACCAGGTGGACTGTGGTGTCAGGGAAGTCTTCCCAGAAGCACGGATGCTGGAAGGGTTCTCAAGGAATGGCAGGTGTTAGTGGCCCAAGAGGCTGGGCAGGCACACTCGAACTGCCACCTCTCCAGGTCTATGGCAGCCCATGGGAGCAAAGCGACCCTCCCTTTTCTTGGTGTCCCTACCAGGTGTGTTGAGGCAGAAATAAAGGAAGAGGAAAGGGGCAAGTACCTCATCTGGAACTCGAGGCCCATTCCTAGTGGTTGTCCATCCTTCCCTGGGAAGTCTTACCTGACCACAGATGTTCTCTCTGTGCTCCAAATGTTGTCCTTCTTGTGACTTGTACTTGTGAGTTCTGGGACATGGCAAGAGCCTCCATTTGCACATTTCTTTGATCTACATGTACCTTCTCTGCATTTTCCAACTCCCTCCCTCCACTCCTTTAGTAAACTCAAAGCTCCTTGTTATTCTGTTCCTCCTCAGCAGCCACTCTTTGGGCGGCAGAACGTAGTTCCCACCTGGGTGTTTTCCACAGCGTGTGCTGGACTCTCTGCCATCCAGATGGTGGTGTGCAGCTGCCTCCAGTTGTCCTATTTCATTAATAAACCAGGGAATGAGAGCAGAGTTTTCCATTCTAATGAGCAGCCCCAAACTTTACAAGCAGTGCTCCTGGAGTCCTCCTCCAGCACTCTCTCCCCTCACCACTAGTGCAAAGGCTTAGCACGCTGAGCGTCCATCCCTGGCCTCTCTGGGGGCAGTGGCGGGGCGATTACGGGAAGGCAGATCTGATCTTCCATTAGCGCAGCCTGCAGAGGGGATCTGGCCACAGTGGCATTTTCCAGTTTACAATATAAGCTCATAGTGCCTCCCTCCTTCCTGTATGTGGGCCCCAGCCCAGCAAAAGTCCTAGTCAACATCTTGTTACACTTTTACTCACCCACCCCTGTTTACATCCCTACATGACCTACGGTTTGTTGCCAGCTTCCTTGACTTGGATTATGAAGAGTAAAAGGACTGTTACGATGTAAATCCTTTGGGCTGTCCATTGAGACTGAGGGTTTACACGTGGTAGGTACCACCGTGGGCAGGGTATACAGGTGGTACCACCATGGCGTTGTCTGACAGTGGGGAGAGTGGGCATCCTTGCTAGTACTGCAGCGGAAATCCTTGCATTGCTACTTCCTTCCCTGAACTCCTTGACTTGTCCCCTTTCCGAATCCATTTTTTCTTCCCTGTCTTTCTGGCTTTCCTGCCCTAAATATGGGAGTTACATACTCGTTTAGTCTTTGTGTCTTTGTCTTTCCTCTTGACAATATTTACACTTGTGACTCTCATTTAGGCCCATATCTTCAACATCATCATTATGTGGATAGATTCTAAATATTAATACTTTCTTTTGAAGTTAAATTCTGTCCTGAGCTCCATTTCTCCACGGGACTTAGCTCCTGAGGATTGATTTCTGTCTGTGTGTCCTGCTCAGATCCTCACCTCAGTATACAAAGTCAAATTTACAAAACTATTGTTGTGAATACCTGCGCATGAAACCACGTCCAAAATAGCTCCTCTTCCAAAATATAAACACTGAAGTTTATTGAGGAGCCCATAATTTTATACCTTAAAATGTTTGTTCAAGCTGTTCTCTGAAAGTCTTATTGGTTTTTTTTTTTTTTTTTTTTTTGTCTGTTTGGTTTTTGTTTGTTTGTTGTTGTTGTTGTTCTGCTTCTCTCTTGAGAACAAAGTTGAATTCTGGCTCCTTCAAGAAATTCTAGATCCCTCCAATAGAAACAAATCTGTTCATTCCCTGTCTTCTCTTGTTGGCAGCTCTCTTAGCCTATGTATCATAGTATTTATCCTACTCAGTTCTTAACTGCCAGGGAGCAGGTAACAATTAGTATCTTCAGTAAAGCTTAATAGAAAATTTTATATACTTTTTCTCAAATTTAGATTTGATAATTATAAACCACGGATAGTTATATTTTATAGAAATATAAACAGACTATGCTAGGTAGTCATCATTTCTCTGTCCAGATCTATCTCCATCTAACTCTACTTGAATGTTTGGTGGTCAGTGCAAGTTATTTCTTGGAAATTGCAATAATACACCTTCAAATTTATATATATAATTCAACTGAATGGTAGCCAAAATAAATTATTCAATGACACACAGGTTCTTGAATGAATAACTAAATAGGAACAGATAAGAACACCTTGAAGTCCTTTTACTGCCCAGATATCGTAACTGTTTGGCTTAACAGTTGTAACTGACATAAGTACACAGCAGTTAATTTCTTACTTCCTCGAATTATCAGACCTAGGAGCTTTGAAAGCACACTAGTGATAGTATATAGCATTAGATTAACTGCATGTCTATAAACCAGTTAAAAATTTTTGTACACACTTAAAATTTAACCAAATCGACAAGGAAAGGTACCAGAGTACCTGAGGTTGGGTAATTTATAAAGAAAAGAGGTTCATCTGGCTCTTGATTCTGGAGGCTGGAAGCTTCATAATTGGGCAGGTGTGTCTAGTGAGAGCCTCAGTGCTGCTTCCTCATGGCAGAAAACAGAAGGAAGCAGGTGTGTGCAAAGAGGTCACATGGCAAGAGAGGAAGCAAGAGAGAGAAACTGAGGAAGCCAGACCCTTCTTAACAACCTGTTCTGGTGGGAACTAATTCATTCCCCAGAGAGTGAGAACTCACCCCAGAGGAAGGGCACTAATGTATTCATGAGGGATCCTGCCCCCATGACCCAAACACTTCCTAATAGGCTCCACCTCCCAACACTGCCCAATGTGGGGATCAAATGTCAACATGAGTTTTGGTGGGGACAAACCACATCCAAACCATAGCAAAGGCTATATTGTGCTGTGGCGACAAACGATCTCCAAATTTCAGTGGCTTAAAGGAGCTTTATTTATTGCTCATCCAAAGTCCGCTTAGGCCCAGCATGCTCTCCAGGGCCACTGTCCCCAGGCAGTGACTCAGTCATCCAGGCTGCTTCAATCTTGTGGCCTCTAAACATCAAAACGAGCCTCCTGCGTGCAGCAGTGGCTGTTGCTACCACATCACTTTCAGTGTGGCTCATTAGCCAGAACTGGCCACAGGGTCCTACCTAACTGTAAGGAGGCTAGAAAAGGTGGTCTTCCAGGTGACTAGGGGAAGTAGTTCACCTGGCTGGAATAAGGTGAGCATTAGTAATGTCGAGCTCAGTCTGCAATTCCGGACACTAAATATTTAGTTTGCTCTTCTTTCCCTACGGATGCAGAATACACTCCCTTTCCCCCAGAGAGACAGCCCAGAAGTCCGTGGTTGCACAGCATCAGACTCAGGGGGCCAGGTCTGCTGGGTGATGTGTACCAGTCTTTACGTTCAGGCCAAGCGTGGCTGTCTTGGGCTGGACATCTATGAATTAAAAAGACAAGTTATCACTTTCCAGCACACACCCAGTGTACAATAGTTGAGGAAGAATGGGACAGCCACAATAAATGTTCAAGAAGAAGAAGAATGGAAAATAAAGAGCAATTATTGGTTCTTGGCACAACTATAATTCCACGGAGAAGACATTGTGCTGGCCCACACCTCTCCCAGTTACCCTGACTCTGCTTTTAAGGGCTGTCTCGGGACCACTGTCCTCCCTGGTCCAGGCTCCGCTTTCGGAGAGACTCCTTCTCCGTTATCCTTTTTGGTAAACTCTGAAGTGAACAGTGGATATACGCTTTCCTGGGGAATCATAAAGTTTTTAAAAAATGTTGCATTTTAATAATCACAGTAACAGTAATAGTAGTTGCCATGTATTTAACATATTCTTTCTGCATGACATTAAATAAAATGCTAATTCTCCCTATCACCTACCAAAATGATCTAAATCACCACTCAGTACGTGAGAAAACTGCTGGAGCTGGCATTTGAATTTTAAATTACATTTTTAAAGTTGAGATAATTGTAAAATCACATGCTGTTGTAAAAAATAGTGCAAAGAAATTCCATGTATTCTCTGTGAAGTTTCCCCCAGTGAAAAAATGTTGAAAAACTATAGTACGATGTTGACATGGGTATGACCACAACATAGAACATTTCCCTCCCACGAGGCTCCTTTATACCCACATCCACTTCCCTTCTGCCCAAACTGCCTCCTTAACTCCTGGCAACCACTGATCTCTTCTCCATTTCTATAATGTTATCATTTCAAAACCATTATATAATAGAATCATACAGTATGTAACTTTCTGGGATTGGCCTTTTCCATTCAGCATAGTTCTCTGACAATGAATCCAAGTTGTTGCACGCATCAGTCCTTTGTTCCTTTGGTGGTTGAGCAGTGGTCCACAGCATGGATCCCCTGTGGTTTTCCCCTTCACCCAGGGAAGGACATCTGGTTGTTTCCAGCTTTTGACTAGTATAAGTAAAGCCACTATAAACATCCATGTACGGGTTTTTATGTGATTGTAAGTTTCATTTCTCTGGGATAAATGCCCAAGAATGAAATTGCTGGGTTGTGTAGTTGTTGAATGTTTTACTTTAAGAAGAGTGGCTACACCATTTTATAAGCCCACTAGAAAAGCATGAATGATTCAGTTTCTCTGCATCTTTACCAGCATTTAGTTTGTAATGATTTTTCTATATTACCATTCTAACAGATACGTAGTCACACATCATTGTGGTGCTAATTTACATTTTCCTGATGGCTGACGATGGTGAGCATGTGTGCTTATGTGTCATCTGCGTATTTTTTTTTTGGCGAATTGTCTCTTCATGTTTTTTGCCTATTTTAAAATTGGATCATTTGCTTTTTTATTGCTGAATTTGAGAGTTCTTTATTATTCTAGGTGCTCGTTTCTTTGTTGGATATGTACTTGCAAATATTTTCTCTCTGTATCTTGTATTTTCATTATTTTCAAGGGTCTTTCAGACATCAAAAGTTTTTAATTTTGATGAAATCCAGCTTATTAATTTTGCCTTTTATGGATCTTACTTTTGGGGTCAAGTATAAGAACCCGGTCCAAGACTTCGATCTAGAAGATTTTCTTCTATGTTTTTTCTAAAAGTTACATAGTTTTCCATTTTGCATGTAAGTCTATGGTCCATTTTGAGTTAAATTCTGTGTAAAATGTGAGACTTAGGTTGAAGTTTGTTGTTGTCATTTGTTTGTTTTGCCAATGATGTCCATTGCTTTAGTACCATTTGTTGAAAAGGCTATCCTTCTCCATTGAATTGCTTTTCACCTTTGTCTAAAATCAGTTGGGCATATTTGTGTGGGTCCATTTCTGGGTTCTCTGTTCCATTCATTGATTTAGGTCTCTATTGCTCTGCCAATACTACACATTCTTGATTGCTGTAGCTATGTAATGTCTTGAAATTGGGTTAATCTGATTTCTCTCAGTTTATTCTTTTCCAAAAATGTTCTAGTTATGTTAGTTTTTTTTTGTATTTCCATATAAATTTTATAATAATCTTGTTTATATCTATTAATACAAAAATTCTTGCTGTGCTTTTGATAGGAATTGCATCAAACCTATATATCAATTTGGGGAGAATTGATATTTTTACTATGCTGTTTCTTTCACTCCATGAATATGGTTATACCTCACTATTTATTAGATCATTTTTGGTTTCTTTCACCACAGTTCTATACAGATTTTTTTAGATTTACTCAAAAATATTTCTTCTTTTTAAAAATAATTGTAAATGGTATAAATTTAGGTGCCCATGTGTTCATTGCTAGTATATAGAAAAACAATTAACTTTTGTATGTTTATCTTGTATCATGAGACCTTTCAAAATCCATTTATTCTAGGAGTTTTTTGTAGATTACTTGGGATTTTATACTTAGACAGTTATGACATCTGCAAATAGGGGCAGTATTATTTCTTACTTTTTGATTTATGTATCTTTTACTTCCTTTTCTTGTCTTTTTGCACTTATTAGAACTTCCAACACTATATTGAATAAGACACTGGAAGCGAACATCCTTGCCTTGTTCTTGATCTTAGGGTGAAAGCATTCAGAGTCTCACCGTTAAGTATGATGTTAGCTGTAAGTTTTTGTAGGTTCTTCTTATCACTGAGAAAGCTCCTATTATTATATTTCTGAGAGTTTTAATTATTATGGGTTGAATATTATTCAGGGTTTATTATGGGTTTAATTATTATGGGTTGAATTTTGTCAAATGCCATTTCTGCCTCAATTGATAGGATCACAGCACTTTTCTTATTTAGCCTGATAATATGGTGAATTACACTGATTGATTTTTGAGTATTAAGCTATCCTTGGTCATGGTGTATAATTAATTTATATGTACTAAGTTCTGTTTGCTAATATTTGTTTAGAATTTTTGTGTCTATATTCTTAAGGGATCTTGGTCTATTGTTTTCTTTTTGTCATATCTGTTTATCTACTTTTCTGTCAGGACCGTAATAGCTTCACTGAGACAGGATGCCCTCTCTTGTATTATTCTTTCCATCTGAGGTCTTCTTGGTTCTTGGTATGACAAGTAATTTTCTATTGAAAGCTGGATATTTTTGTATTATGTTATGAGTCTCCATCTTATTTAAACTTTCTGTTTTAGCTGGTTTTTTTTTTTTTTTTTTTTTTTTTTGACACTGCTTTGGCAAGAGAAAGGGGCGCATCTCCTGGTAATTCCCAGGTGCAGGTGACAGTCGAGGTTCCTCCACTTGGCCTTCAAGGTGGGAGGGTCACCTCCTTACTCTAGATGGGGTGGGGGTTCCAGCTGCCCATGTGGTCCCCACTGACACCCAAGGGGAGTGTCACCTCATTACTGCTGGGTGCGTGGAAGTTTTTCCTGTCAGCTTCCAATTAGCCTTGCTGTGCTACCTCAACCCCAGCGGCTGGAAGGTTTCATGATGACTCAGTGGCCAAAGAAATGCTCACGAATTCATGGTTTATTTCGAGGCTCTGTGGAGCAGGTGAGGGTGAGGCCAGGGCATTTTCTGTGGCGGAGGGGTGCTGCTTTTTGTTTGGTCCGCACTTGTTTCTAGCTGTCTTTGGCTTCAAATCTGGGCTGTGTGAGGCAACAAGAAGACCCATTCCACTCCCCACTGTGCTCCTCGAGTTCCAAGGTCCCTGGCTAGTCTACTTTCTCTTCGCAGTTTTCAGTTTTCTCAAGTTTGTTTTATATGGAATGTGCAGGGTTTTCAGTTGTACTTAGTGAGGAAAATAGGGAAATGCACGTCCACTCCATTTACCCAGACTTGGGGTCTCCTCCCTCCCAAGGAGCTTTTGAAGTTGCTTCCTGCCCAGAGTAGGCTGGGACTCAACGCCCAGTCACTGCACGTTCTCACAGGGGGACTCAGGGGAGGCTGCGCTCAGGCCCCTGCGGAGGGGAAGGAACGGCCTTGCCAGCAACCAGGAGTGCTGCCCCGCGAGCTCTCCAGAGGGCCCGCGTGAGGACAGTGTCATACCCAAGGCTGTGCCCTTCCGGGCTGGCCACCTCCGCGACTGCTCCACACCGCGGCAGAACGCTTGCTCTGGCTGGGGAAAGCTCTGAGGCGTGAGTCCAGCTCTAGGGCTACCGGCACGTGGCTGACGCCTCCTCTTCTCCGCGGAGTCCTCCTTCCTTCTCGTCCCTTCCACAGGTGTGGTCCCCGGAGCGCTCACTCCAGAACATTCTGCCCACTGATTTCCCTCTCAGCGTCTGTCTCCCAAGGAACCCGACTCACAGCACTTGGCAGTGCAAGTCTTTTTGAACCCTAAAAAAGACTTTTAGTCTATTTGATTCCAGTCCATTCTATTCATTAGTAACCTCACCCCAAGCTCTCTGAGAAACCCGATTCTCAGATTTTCTGTATTTCGTTGCTTCATTGTATCCCACCCCCATCCCTCTGCTCCCCAACTAGAGCTGCTGTCTTGAGTTGATCTGGCCTCCGTGGGGGAGCAACACCCTGAGGCCTTTCCCCTCTGAGCCATCCCTACGGTTTAAAGAACTTAGTGGATTCTACACCCTTAGTGTGTTCTTTGCACAGAGGCAGCTTAATCCACTGTGAGGTTTACCAATAGGTAGGAAGTCATAACTTTAATTTTGTCCTTTCCCCGAGACTAAATTTTAGTGGAGTTTAGAAGCTCAATTTTTTCTTCTGCTATTTGGGATAAAACAGCAATGGGCTCTTTTAGCTCTTTAAGAATCCAAATTTCTCAAATCTCTCTCTTTCCCTACATTTCCAGTTGCAAAGTAGTTATTTCTTTCTGAGCTTCTCGCTTTCTTTTCTTTTCTTTTTTTTTTTTTGTCATATGTAGTCAATTTTTTTCTATTTTTTGGTCATACATAGTCAAAAGCCATATATGCCACTAAAATTCTGTTTTCCAACCTTCTTCCCTAGAATTACGTGTTCATTAGGTACCTGAACTGTCTCTAAAGTATCTCAATGCGCTGCATAACATAGTTCCTGCTTTCTGACTGCTAAGCCATTGCCATACACATTGCAGATACTTGTCACAGGAGCACACAGATCTTGATACCAATATTTTTATCAGTCAAGATAAAATTGGTTATGCTTTGATATAAGTGCCCAGAAATCCTGGTGGCTTAACACAGCAAATATTTATTTCTCACATACATACAATCTGCTATGGGTTTCTGGGGGACTCTAAGGCAATACAGTGGGTCAGCTTTCAAGGTGTTTTGATATTGTGGTATCTCACCCTGTTGTGAAGATTCTTCCATGAAAGCTGCAGCAGGGGACAGAGAGCACAGATAATTAGGCGCCAGCTCCCTAGTGCTACAACTCAGAATGGACGTGCACAACTTTATTTTTTTAATGGATCATGGGACAGAACTATCACTGGCCCACATAAGTATGAGAGGACTAGGAAATTTTATTTTTCCTGTGTCCAGGAAGGAAAAGAGCAGTGGATATGGTGAGGACCCAGCAGAGCAGTAAGCAGTGACTATAGGAACGTCTACCACAATATAGCAGGTAGAGCGGTCTGCTTAACTCCATGAACTGCAATTTTTCATTTTCAGTAACTGGCATCATTCGATCCAAAATTTAAAATTAGTTATGGATAGCATAGGAGTTCAGTTTGAAACGTCTTTGAGTCACAGACTATGTCAAATCCCTGCAGGTTGATTATCATGTCACATGAAAGTTTTATAGTACCTTTAGGTAATAGTTGCCTTCTGCATTGGGATCCTAATATCTAAATCACTGGGTGTTCTAAAAGGGCTGTCATGGGTACAAATCTAAGTAATTATTTTATTACTATCTCTTTTTTTTTTTTTTTTGCTATTCTATTCAGACCAGGAAGGTTTAGGAGAATGTTTACAGTTTGCTAATCTTTCTAGCCTGTATACATTTGAGTGTAGAAATTGGTGGGATGATAATTTAGAAATCATGTTTATAGTATTAGAATGCGATTTTTTTCTGGCAGCATTTAAGAATATATGGTTATATTTTATTTAAGTTGGTGTAAAAGTATTTCTCAGGCTTATTACCATTGGAAGGAATATAAAAGGCATTTGGTCTGTGTTCACACACGTTTGCATTCCCACAGTACACACGGACTGAACACAGGCTAACGTGGTTGGCACTGCCGGGAAACTGTCCAAGGAAATAAAACTGGCCATGGAGCATGTGCACACTCGATAGCCTTCTAACCATTAAGAAAGTGATGGCTCTGATGACCACTAAAAGAGTATTGTGTGATTTTGAGTGACTTAACCAGTAATGGGGATGGGTTGCCACTTTTATCTACATTTTCTCACTATTATTTTCTTATTTATAATCTGCCTGTCTCCAGAACTGTTTGAGATGGGCTCTCATGGGCGGCAGAAGCATGGTGGGCTTCCAGTGCTGGCCACTGCGAGAGTATCTGAGCGTCATCCCACCCTCACTGTCTGCAGAACTGGACCCCCGCTTTCGGGTTTTGGACGAAGGCAGTACAAGACTGATCCCTGAGGGAAGGGAAATGCACGAGGGGAGGCTTCTCCTGCTCCCTGTTTCCTCTGCCGGGGGCAGGGTCACCTTAGTACAGAAGGCAGGTGGGGGCCACGCCGAGCAGGCAGCTGGGGGCAGAGATAAGTTCCAGGCGCTGGAGCGGGGACCAGGCCTAGCACACCGTGGAGGACAGAGTCACACACAGGGACCTTGAGTCCCTGTTGTCTCTAACATGTTCTCTTCAAAAGTCACCAGCAAAATTTGATTTGAGTCTTCCTTACTGGAGGCCTTATTTTCCTTCTGTGAGGCCTCAAATTGACAAGGCTTTACTTCTAAGTTTCAGGTTTCCTCTGTCTCCACCTGCTGAGGAACACTTTAATTACATTATTAGTCATATCCTTGAAATCCTCCCTCAGACACTAGGTGTTCCTTCAGTTTGCAAAGATAAGGTCACCTATTCCTGGGCAATATCCTCCCCGACACACTTTTATAAGTTGCACACTTTTAGAAGCTGCTACTAACATATGCTAAAATACTTAACTCTTGATAAAAGTAAGAAATAAATGTTCTTTTTATAAAAAAAGTTTTATTTTTAAAATGACACTTAAAAAGTCATTTTTCTACTCTTCCATTATATGGTGACGTTTATCAGAACTTACCTAGCTATTTTTTTCTCTTCTTTCTTTGTTCTACAAAGACATGTCCTTATTTTTCAAGTTGCCACTGTTATGATTTCATATTGTTTATTCTCTTGGCATTACATTAATTTATTTCCAAACAACATTGAAAATTGAGCCATCTGGTTATAAAAATGCAGATTCCTGGGATCCCTTCAGGTCCAATGAGACAGATTCTTTATGGAAGAGCCTAGGAATGTATTTCAAATAAGCCCCACAGCATATCTTATTATTAGTTGAGCATGGGAACTGCATCTAAATCAAAGTTGGTTTTGTGTATTTATCGGCTAAACTTCTGCAAACATTCCTTTATCTTTCTGAATGAGCACAGGGAAATTCACCCCAAAATATAGCTCCCTGGGGTAGTGAGTATTTTGAATTAAAGACCCTTAGAGATCAAAAGATGCTAGAAGAGACCTTTCTCTCTCCTAAAGGCTGAAGTTTCCTTATTTGCCTAAAGTCTGGGCCTACCAAAGAAGGAAGCAATTATCTCTAGTCCCTTTCCTGGGTTTTCATTAACTGAACCCATCTCACAAGAAGAAGCCTAAAACCTGTCAACAAACCTGGGCAGACTTCTGTTACCAACCATCGTCCACTCTGTTAGCCCAGTAGACTTTGCCCCAGACGACTTATGTTCTTCAAGCCTGTTGCTTTCCCCTAAAATCATTTACTATCCCCCTAAAATCACCCACATTTCCCCATATTCCTTTCCTCTAAGAAGTAGGCTATATAAGCCTCTGCATCCCACTGGGATATTGGGCAGTCACTGTGTGATTCTCCCCATGAGCGTGGCAGTAATAAATCTGTGTGCCTTTTCTCTTATTAACCTGCCTTTTGGTGAATGGGAAGCTTTCCCTTTGCCCTTCATTTCCTTGCCCTGATTAAACTTGGTGTATGGACCTGGGAGCCACAGTATTGTTTTATTATAACAGCATATCTATCTATCTATCTATCTGATTTATTTGAGATTGAAACATGTCATAAACATCCACATCTGGCTTTATTTGGCTTATTACTTGAAAGACTGCCTGCCGGGGAACTAAACAAAATGGCCTTTTACTAGAAAATCTGTATTATTTTCTTGTTTATGATATAACCTGATAGCATCTGATCATAATTTCCTACTTTGATATCTGCATGTAGAAGAGAAAGATCTGCTTTGGTTGATACATTCATTCAAAAAGTAATCATTGAACAACAATAGCATTGTTCTAAGCCTTACGATTACAGCAGTGAACAAAAGAGATAGAAATACCTACCTTCAAAAAGCTTACCATCAGCCAGGTGTGATGGCTCATGTCTGTAATCCCAGCTATTAATCATTGGGAGGCTGATGTGGGAGAATTGCTTGAGACCAGGAGTTAAAGCCTAGCCTTGGAAACATAATGAGACCCCTTCTCTTAAAAAAAATAAATAAATAAATAAGCTTACAATCACAGTTTCTTATCTACTAACCTATGGAACTCAGGAAAGGATGAGACCGTTTTGCATTGGAAGTGCATTCAATTATTTTGCCTTGGAATAATTTTATATTTTCTTAAATATAAATAATTGTGTTGAAGATAAATCAAGAGAAACTTGGTTTGCTTTTCACGAAATAAGCTAAGTAGATTTATTTTCCTCTGAGTAAGTGTTGTTAAACACAAAATAGGTGCTAAAGAAATAAAGATAAAGCCTCCACTCACAGATGTATTCAGACAGTTTGATAATATTTCAGGCGAAATCCTGAAATTTTTCCTCCTTTAATAGAGTATATGAAATCAAATATTTTTGTGAAAATTTTAATACAGCAGATCTCATTTTAGCATAAATCAGTAGCTTTTTCATATATATCAACTTACTTCTTTTCCTAATTTTTGATTCACTATACCTCATAAGCACTGTAAGTTACACTGACTAAAAATTAAAGTAAGAAATCTTAGATGTTGAAATTATAGAAACTACTCTTCAAATTGATATAAGACCTAGGATAAAAGTTGTATTTGCCTTTAAAACCATGAATATTAGAACAGCCATTTCTCTTGTGAACTACGAAGGTAAAAACCTCACAGGCTTCTGCAGCAGCCGCCCAGACATGTGATCAAGCGAAAATGTGAAGAAGCCTTGCTGGAAACCTTTGCAGTCGCCTGATTAGGACCAGTGGCCACATTTCGGAATCGAGATTGTTTCCTTGAAGAGTAATCTATCTACATTAAAAGCCATCATTTCTAGAATTTCATAGCAAATATGTGATTTTTAGTGAATAGGCATTAAACATATTATATTTAATATTTACAAATATATAATAGAAATATAGTAATGTTATAGAGACCTTGTATTGTAATGCAAGCATTTATACTACTTGGAAATGAGAGAAAGCATAAGTTTTAAAAAAAAGGAAAACTATGTGGTACTAATGAGATGAAAATGATAATTCGATAAGAGATGAAAGAAGATAGACAATGAAAGCTTTTTTCCCCCCAAATAGTTGTGGAATTTGGAACATGTAAACATTTTTGTAAGGGTTGATTCCGTTAAATTTTAATATCATTAATTGGAGATTTAATAATAGAAGATGCAGGCATGGAACGTTTGGGTTTTATTCTGTCTTACATTTTTCTATACATATTCTAATTGATACACAATTGTAAGGAGAACCCCGATACTGAATAGGATAGCTTTCTAATAATTACTGAGGGATTTTGACCAATTAAATTTGACATTGAGTACTTAGCTCAAACAATGCACAGAGTTATAGGAAAGCAGTCCTTAACTGGGAAGCATTTTACCGACAGGATTTCAGACCTCTCCACACTTGGGGCTTATTAGAAGACTCTGTCTATCAACGTGGCTAGGTTATGCATGGTAGGAGTGGGGAATGGAAAAGGAAAAATATCTTCAGATTTTACTTCATGACAAACCATTTCAAATGTTTTGAAATGCTATTTTTTTTAAAGTATGAAGATTCCTTTAGGCATATATTAATATAATGCTTTAGGGACTAAAGTCCCTTTTTAAATTCAGTTCATAACACCAAAAAATGTTGAACTGAGTGAGTTCTAAAATTTTTTAAAGAATATGTATTT
>CM052855.1:88775736-88816298 GCA_028534055.1 Eulemur mongoz | reverse complement strand
GAGCAAGAGCGAGACCCCATCTCTACTAAAAATAGAAAGAAATTATATGGACAGCTAAAAATATATATAGAAAAAATTAGCCGGGCATGGTGGTGCATGCCTGTAGTCCCAGCTACTCGGGAGGCTGAGACAGGAGGATCGCTTGAGCTCAGGAGTTTGAGGTTGCTGTGAGCTAGGCTGACGCCATGGCACTCACTCTGGCCTGGGCAACAGAGTGAGACTCTGTCTCAAAAAAAAAAAAAAAAAAAAAAAAAGAAAAGAATATGTATTTTAGACTTCATTATCAATAATCATGTAACATGCATATTTTGTCTAGCTGATAATTCTTTTCTGTGATGCTAATCATATTATCATATGACTTATAGATAATTTATAGTACTTCAAGTATATGACAATTAATTTTTGTGAAAAAGAATTAAGCAAATATATCTTCTTTTTTTACTTTTCAGGAAGGGCCTGAAGAACACTGAGTCCATGTTTAAATAATTAAAAATGTAAAAATAAAAATAAATGGTATAAATTTTAAAAATTATGAAGGACACAAATATTGTTTATCTCATTGATAATCTCTTAATCATGGCTATTACTTTATGCTTGATCAATATAAATATACCAAATAATTATGACTTCTAATTTAAAGAAGAAATATATAATTGTTTAGATAACGAGACTCTCAACAACTTTTTACATATCAGTCTTTTGACTATCAGAGTACTAATAAATTATTATCATTGTGACATTGGAAAGGATAGAGACTATAACATGTCTGAAAGCTCTTTCAGCCTGTCTTCAAAACTAGTTTACAACATTAATTTTAAGGAAAGGGTTTTGGTTATTTTCTTCTTTTTTCCAATAAAAATAGGAAGACTGGCTCAGAATCTACCTTTCTGTCTAGAATCCTTCTTGACTGTCATGAGTGCAGTCTATTTTTGGCTAAGCATGGATACTGGCAATGTTTAATGTATTATTTAGTAGTGGATGTGTTGTCCAGATACCCTTGAAATTCATTTGAGAATTACATAAATTACCACTACAACAGTGGTCACTTAAAGATCAAATAATTATAATTCCTTTTTGGAATTGGTTTTTATCATCTATACCTCTTAGACCTCTCAAAAAAGAAGGATCTTCCTTTAAGAAACCCAAACTGAAAACCAAATATCTGAAGACATTTTGTGTAACAAGCTAAATAACCCCAAACAGGGACACCTTTGCGTAGGTACCTTAGATAATCGCCAAAAACCCTTTCCTTGATACTTGGCAAAACATACCTCCAGCCCCAGGGCCAACAGGGAAACGTTATAATGGCCCTGCTGCTCCACGGCTTCAGCTGTCTGAATACTCCTGGATTCAAGCATATATGGGCCCCTCACAGATTTCTTTAGCCTGGAACTTAAGAAAACACAAAAAAGAATTATTTGATGTGCAGAATTTTAAAATCTCTTAGTGATCAAGTCTACTGATAGTTTGCTTGACGGTTTCTGCCTTGCAAGGATGGGTCCCAGGCCCAGTACTGTCAAAAAATTCACTTATATTTTCTTCCAGTTTCTTTGTCATTTTGGTGATTTACTTTGTAATCCATCTTTTTATATTCATAAAATATTTATTGAAGTTATAATGAGAAATAGTACCATTTAGACATTTCAGGTTTAAATCTTCTTGGTTATGCATGTAAATATAACTTAATTTGGTTTAGATTCTTGGATCACAAATGTTTTTCTTTAGTATTCTTTAGATTGATATTCATTTTCTTCTTGAATTTAGCATTGATGAAAAGTGTGCAACCAACCTGATTATTGCATCTCTTTTATCTGCTTGAATACATAATTTTTTTGGTTATATTTGAAATGACAATAAAGACAGGAAGTCAGGATAGGTCTAGATGTTAGTCTCTTTCCTTGATTTTGCTTTGTGCGTACTGAGAACTTTTGATCTGGAAACTCAGACATTTTGACTTTGTTAATTGCTTCTCTAATCTGTCTTGATTGTGTGATAGATGGTGTGAGGTAAGGATCTAGCCATTTTGAGGGAATTATTTGAGGAGGATCAAAACAACATATGGTAAACACTATTCATGTCTACTAATGATAAAGTTAGGCATAAAAACTTATAAAAGTTTATGTGCTTACTAATGACAAGTGTAAGCAAATAAGTATTATCTGTGATGAGTACAGGTATTGTCTTATTTGACTGCCAATCTAGCTAGATCTTTTGGCCACAGATATTTAGTAGTCAGGATCTTTGTCCTGTTTTTGCTTTGAAGCTTACAGATTGCACTTTTATTCAGGAGCTCTCTGACTTCCTTTGTACCAGTTCAGTACATATCATTTCCTATGCTAAAGTGTTGGCAATTATTACTATAATTCCTTCTTCATTAACTAACTTAAATCCTTACACCATCTATCACACAATTCAAAACAACATATGGTAAACTCTACGCATGTCTACTAATGGTAAAGTAGGGCATAAAAACTTATAAAAGTTTACATGTTTACAAATGATAAGTGTAAGCAAATAAGTGTTGTCTGTGATGAGTACAGGTCTTCTGCATGTGGTTATCCAGTTTTCCCAGCACCATTTATTGCATAGGGCATCTTTCTCCAGTATATTTTTGTCTGCTTTATCAAAAATCAGTTGGTTGTAGCTATATGGTTTTATTTCTGGGTTCCCTATAGTTCCATTGGTCTATGTGTCTACCTTTATACCAGTATCATACTGTTTTGGTTACCAAAGCCTTGTAGTATAATCTGAAGTCAGGTAATGTGATGCCTTCAGATTTATTCTTTTTGCTTAGGATTGCTTTGGCTATTTGAGATCTTTTTGGGTTCCACATGAAGCTGAGGATGATTTTTTTCTAGATCCCTGAGAAATAGTATTGGAATTTTTATGGAAATTGTGTTGATTCTGTAAATCACTTTGGGAAGTGTGGACACTATAACAATGTTGATTCTTCTAATCCATGAGCATGGCATGGGATGTTTTTCCATTTGTTTGTGTCATCTCTGACTTCTTTCATCATTGGTTTGTACTTCTCCTTGTAGAGATCTTTCACCTCATTGGTTAAGTATATTCCTAGGTATTTTATTTTCTTTGTAGCAACTGTAAATGGTATTGAATTCTTGATTTGACTCTCAGCTAGACTGTTATTAGTATATAAAAATGCTATTGATTCATGTACATTAATTTTATAACCTGAAACTTTGCTGAATCTATTTATCAATTCTAGGAGTCTTTTGGTGGAGTTTTTAGGGTTTTCTAGGTATAAGATCATATCTTCAGCAAACAGAGATAATTTGACCTCCTCTTTCCCAATTTGAATTCCCTTTCTTTCTTTCTCTTGCCTGATTTCTCTGGCTAGGACTTCTGGTACTATGTTGAATAGAAGTGGTGACAATGGGCATCCTTGTCTTGTTCCAGTTCTTAGAGGGAATACTTTAAGCTTTTCCCCATTCACTATGATGTTTGCTGTGGGTTTGTCTTACATGGCTTTTATTATTTTGAGGTATGTTCCTTCTATGCCTAGTTTGTTGAGTTTTTACCATGAAGCAGTGCTGGATTTTATTGAATGCATCTTCTGATCTATTGAGATGATTGTTATAGTATTTGTTTTTAATTCTGTGTATTCATGTTTATTGATTTGCATATGTTGAACCATCCTTGCATCCCTGGGATGAATACCACTTGATCACAGTTGATTATTTTTTTCATGTGCTGTTGAATTTGGTTTGCTAGTATTTTGTTGAGGATTTTTGCATCTATGTTCATAAGGGATATTGGTCTATAGTTTTCTTTTTTACTGTTGTTGTTGTGTTTTTTCCTGGCTTTGGTATTAGGATGATACTGGCTTTGTAGTATGAGTTAGAGAGGATTCCCTCCTTCTTGATGTTGTGGAACATTTTAAGTAGAATGGGTGCCAATTATTCTTTGTAGATCTGGTAGAATTTGGCTGTGAATTCATCTGGTCCAGGGCTTTTTTTGTGGGATGAATTTTTATTACTGTTTCAATCTTATTATTTGTTATTGGTCTCTTTAGGATTTATATTTCTTCCTGATTCAAGCTTGGGAGGTCATGTGTTTCCAAAAATTTATCCATTTCCTCTCAATTTTCCAGTTTATGTGCACAGAGGTTTTCACAGTAGTCACAGATAATATTTTATATCTCTGTGGTATCAGTAGTAGTGTTTCCTTTTTCATTTTGATTGAGCTTATTTGGGTCCTTTCTCTCCTATTTCTGGTTAATCCAGCTAGAATTCTATTGAATTTGTTTATCTTTTCAAAGAACTGACTTTTTGTTATGTTGATATTTTGTATTGCTTTTTGATTTCCATTGAATTTAGTTCTGCTCTGAACTTTGTTATTTCTTTTCTTCTGCTAGCTTTGGGTTTAGTTTGTTCTTTTTCTAGTTCCTTGAGGTGTGACATTAGGTTGTTAATTTGTGATCTTTCTGTCTTTTTGATGTAAGCATTTAAGACTATAAACTTCCCTGGTAACACTGCTTTTGCTGTATCCCATAGATTTTGGATGCTTGTGTCATGATTGTAATTCAGTTAGAAAAATCTTGATTTCCATCTTAACTTTGTCATTGATGCAGGGATCGTTCATTGGCAGGTTGTTTAATTTCCATAACCTCATGTAGATTTGAGAGTTCCTCTTGGAGTTGATTTCTAGTTTTATTCCACTGTGATCTGAGATAATATATGGTATGGTTTCAATTTTTCTGAATTTACTGAGACTTATATTATAAGCTAACATATTATCTGTCTTAGAAAATATCCCATGTACTGATGAGAAGAATGTATGTTCAGTAGTTTTTGGTTAGAATGTTCTGTAGATGTCTGTTAGGTCTATTTGTTCTAGAGTCCTGTTTAAGCCCAGTGTTTGTTGATCTTCTGCCTCTATGACCTGTCCAGTTCTGTCAATGGAGTGTTGAAGTCACCAGAAATTATGATGTTGTTGTTTATTTCTTTGCTGAGATCTAGTAGTAGTTGATTTATGAATCTGATAGCTCCTATGTTAGGAGCATATATATTTAGGATTGTTATATCTTCTTGCTGAATTGCTCCCTTTGTCATTATATAATAACCATTTTTGTCTTTTCTTTTTTATCATTGTTGACTTAAAGTCTATTTTATCTAATAGGAGAATAGCTACTCCTGCTTGCTTTTGGTTTCCATTTGTGTGGAATATTTTTCCCATCCCTTTACCTTGAGACTATGAGAAGTTTCGTAAGTTATATGGGATTCTTGGAGATAGCATATACTTGGGGAGTGGTTTTTCATCCATCCACCCAGTCTATATTTTTTAAATGGTGCATTAAGACCATTTACATTCAACGTTAGTGTTGATATGTGAGATACCATTCTGTTCCAAGTTGAATGATAACTAGTTGCCTTGTTTTCTTTTTTGTGTTACCATTTTATTAGTGTTATGAGCTTTAACTTTTGGGTGCTTTTATCCTGGTGGGTAATGATTGCTCTGTTCCATTTATAGAGCACTTTTAAACATTTCCTGTAGGGCAGATCTAGTGGTAACAAATACCCTTAGTGTTTGCTTGTCTGGGAAAGATTCTATATCTCCTTCATTTATGAAACTTAGTTTTGCAGGAGACAGAATTCCTGGCTGACAGTTACTCTGTTTAAGAAGACTAAAAATGGGAACCCAGTTCCTTCTGGCTTGAAAGGTCTCTGATGAGAGGTCTATTGTTAGTGTGATGGGTTTTCCTTTGTGAGTAACTTGTTCCTTTCATCTCACAGCTTGAAGGATTTTCTCCTACGCTTTGACTTTGATCAGGCTGACTATATATCTTGGTGATGTCCTATTAGTTTTCAACTAATAGGTTGAAACAACTTTCAGGTGTTTGATGACCATCTTGTATCTGAGTATTTAAACCTCTATTGGTACCCCGTAAGTTTTCCTCTATTATTCTCTTAATTAGGTTTTCCATACTTATTGCTTTTTCTTCTTCTCCCTCAGGGATACCTATAATTCCTATATTTGCATGTTTTGCATAATCTCATATTTTTCTCAGTGATTGTTCATTCTTCTTTGTTCTTTTTTCTACATTTTTTACTGACTGGATAATTTCAAAATTGTTGTCTTTAAACCCTGAAATTCTTTCTCCTGTTTTGTCTAACATTTGTTAAAGCTTTCTGCTGTATTTTGAAATTCCCTGACTATTTCATTTCTTTAAGTTCTGTTATCTCTTTTCTAATGTTATATATATCTTTAGTAAATTTTTTGTTCATGTCCTGAATTATTGTTTTGGTTTCTCTTATATAATTTTCTACCATCTCCTCAATTCCATTCATCTTACTTGCCATTCATAATCTGAATTCCATATCTGTCATTTAAACAATTTCCTTTTGTTTGGAGCTAATTGCTGGAGAGTTATTGTTATCCTTTGGGGGTGTTGAGACATCTGTTTTTTTCATATTGCCAGAGTTTTTACGCTGGTTCCTTTTCATCTGGTCTCTTCTCTCAAGTGAAAATACAGAGAGCAGATATGGTGCACCTGTTATCCTCTGCTGGGACTTATGTTGCTCAGTGAAGATAGGGATGAGTGAAGATAGGAAGATAGCGATGGATGGTGTGCTTGGGTCCTCCCTCAGGGGCCTGGCCAGGCAGGAGAGGGGTGGATGCACTGTGAGTTTTGGCACTTCGGCTCTGCTGCATCTCTTCTGTTCCCCTGTGGTTGTCACTGGGCAACTATGGCATGGCTGGCCCTTGGTGCCAGGTGTGCATATGAGGTGGGGTTGGCTGGCAGGACAGGGCATGTGTGTGGGATGGAGGCTATCCAAATGGGTACAGGTATGGGCAACAGAAGTGCCAGGTGTGTGAATAGGGTGAGATGCATGCAAAATGTGGTGCAGGGCATAGCAGGCCTTCGGAGGAGGGGGGCAGGCTCACTGTGCATGGGGTAGAGCAGGGCCCCAATGTGGAGTGTAGGGATGAGCAGGACCCTGGGACAAAGTGGACCCATCAGGCAGAGCACCAATCCAGGGTGGAGCAGGTCCATGGTGCATGGATTTCACATGCATGGGGCTGGAGCAGCCACGGGGCAGGGCATATGCAGGGCATGGCACCCAGGGCACCTGCGCAGGATGGCATGGGTTCATGGTGTGCAGTCCACCCAGATCCAAAGGTGGTAGCTGTGCTGGCTTTTGTCCTGCTTGGAGCTTGCAATAGCTGTGGCAGCAGCTGTCCAGCTGCCCTGACAGTGGGCAGTGGGTGCCGATGGCTATGGGGGCACGCTCCACCACGGGAAGTGCGGTTGAGCAGGATCACCCAGGCCACATCAGCAGGTGCCGGACCATGGTCTCCTGCTCTGGTCAGGGTCTCCAGCAGTTGCAGTGGGGGGGTGCATGTCACCTGCCCCGGGGAGCATTGGATCATTGGAATTCTCCATTCCCTCCCCACCTGGCAAGGGCAAGGAGGAGGCAGCAGTCACAGATCTGATCCCTGGGCAAAGGTAGAGTTTCCAGGTTGGGATGTTACAATGGCACCAGCCTCAGCACCCAGGGCACGCAAGCCAGCCGTCCCTTCTCTCCAGAGCAAGGCAGCTGCACAGCCTCCATGCAGGTCTCTGTACCAGTAATGGAGGCTTGTGGTGGTGGAGGGGCCCTTCCACAGCTCGGGTTGCTGTATCCTCAGGGGAAGCGTGGGGCCGGGATTCTCTCCTCTGTCCCTTTCCCACCTATACCTCCGGTTCTGCTGAGCAGCTCACCCCACTTCTGTCTTCTTCACTTCACTCCGCCTCCTCTCTGTGGATTCCCAGTGCTCTCGCTGAGATGCTCAAGCCAAAGGTGGGCAGCTAGTGGCCGCTTTCCGTGCTGTCTGCGAGAGCAGTGCTGTGCTGCCGGCTCGAGTCCGCCATCTTGGCCGCCTCCAACAAATACTTACTTATTAAATGAATGAACTGCCTCTAATACAAAATTACATATTATAACTTAAGTGAATGTATTTACAAAAAGAAAAAATCTTCAGAAAATTAAATTTTATCAAAGAATGAAAATAAACAAGATTGTTTAAGTAGGCTACCTTATACCTGCAAATTATCCAAGTTACCTCTGGCCAGAGAAGTGAAAAAAATTATGGACAGTTAAATTTGGAGAGAGGTTGTCACAGAATCACCCCATAGTTTTTTTTGCTATGATAGTCATTCCTTTGGTTTATCCCAAATTGACCTGAGGCAATCTGGATACAAGAGGGCTAGTATATTCCTGACATGTTAAGCAGTGTTTACATTAGTAAACAGAAGTGTTTGCAGCTTGGAAAAAATATTAAGCAAATTTGCCAGTTTTATTGCCTCTAACTCCAATGCTTTATTACAGGATCAATATTTTTTTTAATTCCAAGAATTTCCCCCGTGTTACTTATTTGCCAGGCTCCCAGGATATCAAACTTTTTTTCCTGATCTTCTATGGCAATAACTTAAGGAGACAGAGTTTAGAGGAGTGATTTGGAGCCAGGGCTCTGGCACTAACTGGCCTGGTCCTGAACTCCCTCTCCTCTGCTTACCACTTTTTGATCTTAAGTAGCTCACCTGCTGTATGCCTCAGTTTCCTCATCTGGAGGATGGGGATGGTAATAGCACCACCCATCTGAGAATTAGATGCGTTGAGACAAGTAACCCACTTAAAACAGCACCTAGCCCTTCACAAGTATTCAATAAATTTAAGTTCCCTTTCCCCGAAGTGATTTTTCTGCTGGTCCATCTCCAGGCATGCCCAATTTCTATCAGATAGTGAAATGAAAATAATCGATGATTTCAATAGGTAAAAAAATGTAATATTTCTTAATCATTTCCTTAATATGAGCTAGTCTTGAAACAGGTCAAACTTTGGAAAAAAAAAAAAAAACCTTACAGGCTACCTTGATTCAGTTTCCCGAGGACAACGACAGTCTGACGGTGAGATGCTGGCAGCCCTCAACCTACGTGATGTTTTCCTGTCCACTGAAGAGGGCGCTGGCTTTTCAGAGTACCCTTGCATGCTCGGAGACAGCACTGCTCTGTGAGAATGTGCCGTGGTGCCCGAAGCTCTACAGGTGGCAGCCGGTCTTGTGTGTATGACACTATCTTTGATTCCCAGAACCTGGGCGATATTTGAAAGGCGAAAGCCATCTGAGGAGATCGTACTCAGGTAGCATGGCAACAGAACTCTTTGAAGTCACAGCGAAGGCAGAAAGGGTGGGGGAATGTTGCTTAGAGATGGTACAATATGAGTAGTAAATTACCATAAAGATGCTATGGTCATTATGCCATCTTATTATACCTCTTCCAGTTCTCAGGATTGTATTCTAAGTACCTAAATAATAACCTCCATGAATTATCAGCATGATCTCTGAGTCCCTCACTTAGGGCCATAAATGAAAGCAGATAAATGATAATGGCCCTTAGTCTTTTATTAAAGTTCTGTGACCTTTAAGTTACAGCAGCTTGGGCTGTACGTGAATTACCTGCAAGCCAGGCTGATGTGGTGATAGAGCTAAGCCATAAAAATGGCCAGTTTTCAGGGCAACCTCACGCGTGACTAGGCTGGCCAAGAATGATGACTAATGACACATGGCCAGGACCACTTCTAGGTGTGTGCACCACAGGCAGCTCATGGCTCTGACTGAGGATCCAGCCCTGCTTGCAAATTCTGTATTTTCCCACCAGCCAGCCCAGTGATTGAAAACCTGAAGCTTCCTGTTGGGTTGAAACATCTTCTTTGAAATACTTTAAACAACAAATGTTACCTGAGAGTGTTCTTCATTAACTCAGTGGCATCCTTTGATATGTTTATCTGAGTTTATTGATTTGTTCATTAAACATTTATTGAGCAGCAACTATGGGCTTGGCGTTAAAAATACAGAGATGAGAGCTATAGTCTCCTCGTTAAGTCAGCACCCAGTCTAGTTGGAAACATAGAAGGGTAAAATATCAAGTCTGGGCAGAAGAAAGAAGGAAGACATTCAAGTGCCGTGAGGACACAGGGGTGGGGTCCTTAGACTTGGAAGGAGTTAAGCATGGCTGACGTGTGATGGTGTATGAATTCTTAGAAGTATTTAATGATACAATTCAGTTGAGAGATTTTAATCAAGGAATAATTTGATCAGATTTGGGTTTGAGAGCTATAACCCAGGCAGTAACATAAAGTAGTGAATAGGGCCAGAGGGCTGGGAAAGTGGAAAATAAGGAAATTGAGGAAGCTATTGTAATGCTCTGGATAAGATATGACGAAGACCTGAACTCAGTTGGGTTAGTGGGAATTTAAAGGAACCTTTGAATTTGAGAGGTATTTAGGAGTCAGGATCAGCAGTAATTCTGATTAGAAATTTGGGTATGAGAGAAGGTTTCGGGCCAGGGTGACTGCCTATGCCCGTGGGTGCCATCCACAAAGGGAGTATGGAAGTCGCTTTTGAGGGATAGGGAAGGTGAGGGGTTTGGCTGTGGAAAGCTGGGTGAGGATGCAAGAGGAGGTGGTGGCCAGTCGGCACTTGGGCACAGACGCAGGAACTTAGCAGGAGAGATCTGGGCTGAGTGGCGGACTTGAGTGTGTCACAGAGAGGTGACTGGGGCTGGGAGTATGGAATCATTTCTTTTTAACTGCTATATAACAAAAAATGTGATAAAATCTAGATAGCAGACAAACATGTGCTATAAATGCAATCACTACCAACAATGTATGCGGTGTGCAAACAACATTATGTTATGAAAATATGAACATTTTGTTACAATGTTGAACTTACGGGAAATTATATTTTCTATTAAAAAATATGTTTGCTTCAAAGCACATAAAAATCAAGATTTGGAGGAAGAAGTATAAGCACATTCTCCAGTGTTTAGCAAAAGTGTTTTCTGATGACTTTGTCAATGACCTCTAGGGCTCTTGGAGTTAAATGCTGTATTATAAGCTCCATATTTTCTTTAGTGCTAACTATCCTAAGTGATTCTAACTTAATTACCCCTTTAAAAATTGCTATCTGTTCATTCACATTCTCAGCAGGCAAGAGGGCTTGTGCTTCTTGTGGTTCCCATGACTTCTAACAGAAACAGCCACTTTCACTTCCAGGCTATGTGCATAATCACATGATTCATTGACAATGTGCCATTTTTCTTCCTGGGAAGAAATCTTATCTCTTAGGGCTCCATTAGAACATGTTAAAAAAAGGACAGTGCTACCTTAGAATGTTATAAATGCAGAAGTTACAGCTTTTGCCTTTTAGTTATTTGTGTGTGTTTTCTGAGTATAACTTTGAAGTATGACATACAACCAATGTGCCCTGAGAGAGTAATTTGCTTCTATTTCAGTCATCATAAGTTAGCTGGCTGTATCAGGACCTTGACCAACACAAAATAAAAATTAATTTAAAAGGTATAATCAAATCAGAAAGTAAAGTTTCTAAAAAGATTTTTTGGACTAAATTCTTTGCTTTGACAATTTTAGGAGGGCCCACCAAGTTAAAATTCTATATGGGTTATTTACATTGGCATTCTTAGTGACGGAGATAGCAATACGCTCTTTCTTGTTTTCACTGTGAAGCCATGGAATCTAATACAATGCCAAGAATCATTGTATGAAAGTACCTTTTGGATGCATCCTCAGAGTTTTTGAATTTAGATTGGCCTTTCCTAGCTGCCATTTGTTAGTATTTTCACCCTTATAAAAATATCTTCATGTATGATAGCCACATATTCAAAGAAAGCTGAAGGAGCTATCATGAAATTATTCTAGTTGAAATATTACTGAGAAATAAAATCATAGGATAATAGAAACCTTAAAAATAATGTCTAAAATTATTCTCTGGCCGGGCGCGGTGGCTCATGCCTGTAATCCTAGCACTCTGGGAGGCCGAGGCAGGCGGATCGTTTGAGCTCAGGAGTTCGAGACCAGCCTGAGCAAGAGCGAGATCCCGTCTCTACTAAAAATAGAAAGAAATTATATGGACAGCTAAAAATATATATAGAAAAATTGGCTGGGCATGGTGGCACATGCCTGTAGTCACAGCTACTCGGGAGGCTGAGGCAGAAGGATCGCTTGAGCTCAGGAGTTTGAGGTTGCTGTGAGCTAGGCTGATGCCATGGCACTCACTCTAGCCTGGGCAACAGAGCGAGACTCTGTCTCAAAAATAAATAAATAAATAAATAAAACTATTCTCTGTAAATATGCAATTCACTCTCCCTTATCCTTATTCACAAAACTGTGAGTTAAAATTTTAACAACCCAGAAGTTAACTAGAGGCCATATAAATGAATAGCTGATTATTATTTATACATATTTGTTTTCTTCTATGTTATAAATATGATCAGTAAAACAGTGCCGAGAAGCATACTGCAAAATGATACGCATTCATTTACCCAACAAATTTCTACTGAAGGCCTATTTGACTGGGTCTTCTGGCAAGATGTGCCAGAGGAGTTCCTGTCCTCCTGGGGCTTAACATTCCAATGGGTGGGGCAGACAATAGACATGCAAACCACGAAATACAGTGTGACTGTCAGATGGTGCCTGAAGGAAATGAGGGCAGGATAAGGGGAGAGAGAGAGATGCAGGGAAGCGTCACTTAGATCAAGTGTTCAGAGAAGACTTCCTTCGGGAGGTGACATTGAGGTCAACGCTGAATAAAATGAGACAGCCATCCACTGGAAGAATTTGGGAAGAGCATTCCAGGGAGACAAGATGCCAAGTGCGAATACCAAGAGAGGGATCAAGCCTGGGTGTGGTGGCGTGAAGTATGTGAACAGTGTGGTGGGAGAGGATGCTGTGGAGGAGCAGAGGCCAGAACACAGAGGGTCTTGCTGGCTGGGAGGAGGAATTCACACCTATTCCCATCATAGAAGGAAGGCTGCAGAAGCTTTCCAGCAGGGAAGACTCTATATGATTTGTGTTTTAAAAGGATCACATTAGCTTCTGTGAGATGCAGGCTCTAGAGCAGTGGTTCTCAACTTGGGGTGATTTTGCCCCCTAGGGGACATTCCATATTAAGATGTACTGATGAGAAAAACTATTAAACTACGGAAAGAGGTTTTTTACGAAAAGGACTGTAAGGAATGCAGAAATAGCAACTGATGGAAGCAGGCCTAAGATAGAGTAAACAAGGAATGAATGAATAGCTTAGAGGAAGGCCTTCCCTAAAGCTAGATGCCGACTGCTGCCCCGAGCACATGCCACCTTCCAGGGGTGACGATGCTTTTCTAGAAAACACAGGCTGCAGCTCCACATGAAGTGAACTGCTGGTGCAGAGAAACTCAGTGAGTGTGGCAGCCACACCCTAGGAAAAAGGCTACTGGAATCAGGAAGAGAAGCTACTTCCTTTGCTTTGACCTTGTAGAGGCCTTCCAGTGCCTTCTATCTACAAAGTCTAGCACTGTCAGCTGGCAAAGGAGAAATATTTACATACAGGGCCTGACTATAATATTGCAACGCAGGGCAGAGAAGGGTAGGCAGTGAATTGACAACTAGCACCACCTACCCCTTTGGTTACTCAGGGCATCCATGTGCACCCTTCCTTACACGTTCAAACTTCCATACGATTAAAGACCTTGCTGTTTTCACCCAACAAGATGTGTCTATCCTTCCTACGAGTGAAGACATTCTTACCCTTTTCCCAAATGAAGAGGAGCACAGTCCCAACACCACTGCAGCTGTCACAGGCCATATTAGTAACTCCTCAGATTTGGTCATCTTCCACTGAAAATTCTGCTACCTAAGGACTAATTTGTAAAGTTAGCACCAGTGAGGATGAATCTCTATCTCCTCCATGATAAGTCTCCATGTTGAGCCTCTAAGGTAATCAATCTGCAACCAGGTGGCTGCTGGCCCTCCAGGAGCATTGTTCCGTATTTGGGGCTAAAGCATTTCTCTCTGCTGTCGGCAGAATAGGCACTTGGCAGCAGCGGCTGCCAGGTCAGCCTTAGTAAGGAGAAGTTCATGTTGTTGAGCCCATAAAAAGTGTCTGTCTTCGTCACCATGGACGCTTTGCTGTTGGGTCCTACAGTGCTGGGGAAAGAGGCTGACTGCCACACACAGAGCTCACAATTGGTCCACCCGATTGCTGAGAGCCTGCTCAGCAAGGGATGCTTTTTGATGAATTCATTTGAGACATTGTGGTAAGCAGCCTGCTAGAATGGTTCCTGAAGATGTCTGCTTCCCAATATGCTCTTGTACAATTCCCTTCCCTTGGGTGTGGACTGGTCCTAGTGTCCTGCTTCCAGGAAATAAAATATGGAAAAAGTCATGATATGTCACTTCTGATGTTAGGCTATAAAAGACCATGACTTTTCTTTTACTGGCATTCTCTCTTGATGGAGAGCGAGGGCCACCTGCCAAGGAATAAAGGGTGACCAACTGAGGTCTTCACATTCAGAAAACAATCTTGCCAACAACCACAAAGTGAGCCTGGAAGTGGATCCTTTCCCGGTTGAGCCTTCATTTGAGACTGCAGCCTGGCTGACACCTTAATTGCAATTTTATGAGACCATGAAACAGAGGACCCAGCTAAGCCATTACTGAACTGTTATTTTAAGCCACTAGTTTTTTGGGAGATAATTAGATATACACCAGTTGGTAACTAATACAGACATAAATATCTTCACAGTTTATGCCCATTTTGAAAATCCATGTACCTCTTTCCCAAACTTTCCTGTCACCAGTCTTTCTGTCCTGTCCTTTCCACATTCCTTACCTGTCAGCCAACCCACTAGCTACCACCCATGAATTAATGTAGATTAACACTTCTGGCCATCTGTCAGTGTAGACAAAGCAGACTTATTTTCTTTCAAATAACATGAAAGATGTCTGAGAAATCAAAGAATTAGGATTAAATTTTATTATAATTTTTGAGGGCTTACTATTTGTGCTGTACTTTTTAAAGTAAAAACTCAGTTATTTTATCTTTAAGACATGTATTCTAGGATCAGAAATCTTATTCCGTGTCACAGTAAAGGTGGTCTTGAGTTTTATACCTTCATCAAGTAATTTACTTTCTGAGATATATGATTAATGTCACAAAGGGTTGATCTCTAATAGGTGACTTGTCTATTCCCATATTTTTGGATATTGCTTATAGGAAAAGATCTCCCAAATCTTATTTTCTCTTCTGGAATTTCTTCTAATCTCTAGGATCAAATTTCCAATTTTCTCTTGAATATTTTACCAGGAACTTCTTTACTACAGATTTAACAAGTATAAAACAGTTTTTTACCTGTGTCTTTTACATTCCATTCCCTTCATCTTCCAGCTCTTTCTGGCCAAATTGTTCATTTTTCTTTTTTCCTGTCGCTGGTAAATGGTGCCATCCTCCTCCTAGTCTCTTAGAATAGAAATGTCAAATTACTCTCTCTTCATGGAAAACCGCACACTTCCTTGTCTTCGCTCCTTTGCTCAAGGTTTCTCTTCGGCCAGGGCTTATCCTCATGTTTTATACCCTTCAGAGACCAGCTGCAATGCCACGTCCTCAATGACACCTTCCCTAATTATCCCCAATTTTCAAGAACAATTCCTTTTTATGGACTTCCACAAAACTTTGCCTGAACACTACTTTGTCTTTATTACAATACTTCATTCTGTACGGTGTTTTTAAAAGTATGCTCTGAACAATACTAGTCCTTTGGAAGCATCTCTGTAGGGAAGTGCTCTTATGTAATGTAAGTCTAAGGAATTTTGCTACTGCTGTTTGTCTGGGACTTCCCTGATTTATATTATCATACTGAAGCTTCTGAAAGGGCCTGTAATAAAGGAACTTATTTAGCCTTAACTTACTTTGTTTTACCATTTTTTGCTTCCTGTGTGCTATTATCTTGGAGAGCACTTTTGCCCTATGCAGTGTCTGCCTTCTCGCCGTCCTGTTTCTCGGTGCCGCGTGCGTTCGTTGCCTCGTGGGTTCTAGTTACTTGGTGGCTGTTGGATGTGCTGTACGTTCCTCCCTCCGCACTCTGAGCCGGTGACTCCCAGACAACATTTTGGTAACATTTTCTTCTAGCAACTCTGCTAGATCTTTAACCAGGCCATCGGGAACTAAAGAAAATGAATTATTAAACTACTACCAGAGGGAGCTGGCTGAGAAATTAGAACTGCTTGAGGCTACTATTAGTGGAAGAAGTGAGGGAGATGAATAAACTACACCACAGGAATTTAAATGGAACAATTATAAACTTCTGAGAATATTATCACTGGCTTGATGAAAGAAAAAATAAAATTGATAAGAAACCTAACATTCAAATTAAATATCACAGCGCAAGTTCTATCAATAAAGTGCTGATGAGCCAGCCCGGTCGGAGGCGCACCCGTCTCGCACAGGTGATGGATTCGTTCGCCAATTTGTACTAACACGCAGTTGGCCGTGATTTGCTTGGCTGTGGCGCTGTCCATGTAGGGACTATATTTCAAGAATTTAAATCTATTGTTACACGAGTCTGTGTGCTACTGATCTGCCTTCTAATATGGTGAGGAGGAGTCAGTTTTTTTCCTGGGATTTGATTAATAAACCCATGACCACTTTGCTCTGATCATTTTTTTCCCTTAGTGTAGCCCTCAGAAGTACAATGTGCAGAAATTGGAAAGTGCTGTCATCTGTTTAGTGTCATCAAAAGCATTTTATTTTTAAACAGTAATAACCATGCAGTACTAAGTGGCTTTATTTCAAAAAAATGAACTCAGATAAATGTTGCAACTTATTTTATTATGTGAAATGTCTCCCAGAGAACATCTGTGTAAACAGAGCCACATTGTGCACACATTTCTGCCCTGCCACTGGGGCTGACGGCACCTTTATTGTCCATTACTCAGTCTTAATGATGCTCCTGGCACACAGGGTTCCAGTGTGGAGACACATTTTGTGCTATCTTGACTCACTTGTGTTCATCATCTTATCTTTCTCAGACTCACATCAGAGTGGTTTCTTTCATCTAGTTTAACCTCCAACTTAAATGTTATAAGTAAAAATGATTTATTAACATTAGAAAAAATAACAATTGACTATAGGGAACTAATTCCTCAGAAATGACAAAAACAGACAACGGTTTGTATGGATTGGAAAAGGTCATTTCCTCCCAATTGGGAAGTTCTTTCACCCCGAGGCTATTGGTTGGAGGTGCTACTAGGCTTAAATCCGGCCGTGGACACAGGAGATCGGCCACCAGCAGAATAACTGATAATTTCTTAAGGGAAAGGTTTAGCCTAAGCCTGGCTGGTTACTTATCAAACTTCTCTTTCCATTGGTTTTCATGAAAGAAATATAATCCATTGTTAAACCCTAATTACAATTATAAAAACTACATAAATATATTCTATATTTTAAATATGAGATCTCTCTCCCTCTCTCTCTTACATGTAAAAATATAGCAAGAAGTCAGCCATCTGTCAACCAGGATGAGGGTCCTCACCTAGGACCCAACCATGCTGGCATCCTGGTCTCAGACTTCCAGCTTCCAGAATTGTGCGAAATACATTTTTGTTGTTTAAGCCACCCCATCTATAGTATCAATAGTTGGTTATAGCAGCCTGAACTAAGACAGAGCTTTTAGCATTTAAATTATAATTAAATTCCCAGTCTGATATTATAGTTCCAAAATCTCTGCCATATTTGAGGTGGGTTCTGATGCTTGTTTTGTCTCTTCAGACTGTGTTTTGACTTTTAGCATGTATTGAAATTTTTTGCTAAAACACAGACATGATGTATTTAGTAAAAGAAATTTGGGTAGTGAAGTTTTATGCTTAATCTGGCTAGGAGGTAGATTGTGCTCACTGTTTGTTGTAGCTGTAGGTGCCAGAGACTAAAATTTCTTCTCATGTCCTTGTCTTTGTCTCTCCTGTTATCTTTGGGTTTCCCCAGTGACCTCTTCTTAAATAACATGTGAGACAGGCAATTCTTTCCGTTGTATTCCCCTGTTATACAGAAGCTCCATTGGCATGGCAGTAACGTATAGAGGAGAGAAAGCCTTCTACAATTCTCTGGTTAGATCTCTGTCCTTTAGTGGGCCTTTACACGTGGACTGTGACCTTCCCAAGTGCCTCTTAGCATACCCCAGCCCCTCGGGTGAGACAAGAAGGCTGGAGGGCTGGAGTTGTATTTCCGTTTCCCAATGGTGAAGGTCAGAAGAGGCTGGAGTTGGGTATTTCCCTGACCCCACGTGGGTTAGGCTGGTAAAGTAGTTTCCCTTGAGGGTAGGTCTTTGTTAAGGAGAACAGAAGCTCTCAGTGTATTTCAAAATAGTTACCCTCAGCCTGCAGAAAGCCTGAGAAAATTTTTCTGTGGTAGTCACAGCGAGAACCTGGTGGGACTCCTGGTGGTAAAACTGATGAAAGCATGCGGGACACTGAGGCTGTGCCCCAGGAGTCTTTATCTCTCAGTTGATTCCATGCTTGTTCTTTAGCAGTTGGTCAGTTATCCTTCAAGTGTCCAGCTGCTGGCCTCCGTGGTGGCTCTGCTCCCTGTCAGCTACGATTCTCTGTATTCCCCTGTTTCTCCACGCTTCAGAGTGTGGCTTGCCCTCCGGCCTTAGTTCTGGGGTGGATCTGAAATGATTTCATGATATTCAGAGTCTGGCTTTGTTCTTGTGAGGACGTCAGTGACTCTTATGATGTAAAATTGAAACCAGACGTCTCCCAGTTGTTTTGCTTTGCACGTTTCATGACACAGAACTTCAATGCCTTGGCAAAATGATGTATCAGACTTTGATTTACTGTTTTTCTTGGATTTTCCTATTAGCATTTTTACACAACATCATATAACATGGTGACTTGCATATGTATCCTAAAGTCGTTATCAGACATAACATATATGGGAAAAGGTCAAAATCTACACTGGGCTTTCAGTGCTTTACTTCCGAGAGTAGGAAGGAACATCAAGACAGAGATAGACCTCATCCGATCTTCCCCAAGAAATGGCACAGTGGCTTTGATGGAAATAAAAGGCAAGTTTTTCAGTTCTGCATATGACACCAATTCAATGTGTTACTCAGGATAAGTGATTTAATTTTATTCTGTCTAAATTTCCTCATATAATAATATAAATAACAGCAAGAGCAAACAGGTAATGAATACTTACTATTATCAAGGCACTATTAATACTTTCCATATTTTATCATTAAATCTTCAAAGCTATCTATGAGATGGAAAACCTGAGACACCAAAAGGTTACATAATTTATACAAGGTTGCACAGCTAGTAAGTGGTGCAGACAGACTCTAAAGCCCTCCTCATTAACTGCAGGGAAAAAAAGACGACAAGATGACAGAAGTGAAGAGAGTCCTAGGCAGGGGAATAATATAGTAAGTAAACTTATTTCTACCTACAGGTCTTTGCAAAGGTAGAAATAAGTTTTAAATTTTTGAGGTCACAAAGAAGGCTAATATGACTGGAGCAAAATAAATAAACTGAAAAATGGGAGAATATGAGATTAGAGAGAGTTTCTTTCATAATAATGGATAATATCTTCCAAGTTCTCTAGTACTATATACCATTCTAAGTATTTTATATTTGTTTTCTTTTAATCCTCAAGCAACACTGAAAGGTAATTCTAATAATTATCATTATTATTGTAATTAATACTATTGCCAGCCAAAATGCATGTGATCTAATTTTTTTTAAAACTTCAAAATAATTTATGGGTGAAAAAGAAATGATGAAAATGACAAATTTTTTAGATCTGACTTACACTGATCTGAATTTCAGGAACAGGTGAATTGGTACTTCGAGGCAAATAGATAGAAGAATAAGTAAAAAGTGACAATCTAAACAATCATTTTAAGAATTTAGAAAGACAACAAAGAAAAAGTCCCAAGTAGAAAGAGAGAAATAATAATAAAAAAATTTTAATGAAGAATAAAGAATAGAATCAACACACAAATAACTAAATCTTGGAAAAGTCTATTAAAACAGTCTTTTAAAACCTCTGGCAAAATTCACTAAGAAAAAATGAAGTACAAATAGAATATTGGGCATAAAAGACAGTCAAGAATAGAGATGAAATGTATTTTTAAAATGATAAGCTATGGTATTTGTAATATAGGAAAATACTATTAAGAATTAAAAAGCAGAGCTAAATAATGCATTAAATTGGTAAATCTGGATAAAAATAAAGTGCAGAAGCACATCTGGATGATGATAACATTTATGTAAATGTTTACAATCCTCAAAGCAATATTATAAATATATTTTGGGTACAAAAAAGGTACCAAAAGTATAAAAACATAATGGAAAAGACACAAAACCAGCTTCACAATTGTGGCTACTATTCTGAATGGAGACCAGTATTTATTCTGTTTTCGGGGCTTGGGAATTCTTGTAGAAAATGGGTAGCGTAAATCTGGACTCCAGATTCATTAGAAATAAAGGTTGAGGTACTTATTTTTGGTTAGTATTTTGTTTCCTTTAACTAAGCTAAGTATTAATATAATCTTCCTTTCCTGCCCTCTGAACCCCCAGGTGGGAGTTTTTCTGGAGCCCTCCGCGCTGGAGTTGTACACGTGCAGGGGTCTCAGCTTCAACTTTTTGCGTCAGGTGGTCAAATTCCATCTTCTGTTTTAAAAATCTCCTGTTATTTTTACAATAGCTTTTTTGAGATATTATAATCCACATATAATAAATGTCCCTGTGTCCCTTGGGAATCCTACCCCCTGTCTCTCCTTGCCCTCCTGCCCTTCCCATCCCTTTTTCCAAGCAAAACTGATCTGATTTCTGTCACTATAAGTTGGGCTGAATTTTCTAGCATTTTATATAAATACAATCATACAGAAAGTACTCTTTTTGTCTGGCTTTATGTAATTATTTTGAGATTCATCTATATTATGGTGTATATCAATTTTCAGTCCTTTTTATTGTTTAGTTGTATTCAACTGCATAGATATACTATAGATTATCTATTAGCCTGTTGATGGGCATTTGGGTTGTTTTCAGTTTTTGGCTATTAGATATAAATCTGCTGTAAACATTCATGTATAAGACTTTGTATGAACACATATTTCCTCTTCTTTACAATAAATACCTAGTAGTAGAATGGCTGGATTATGTGGTAGATTTATATTTACCTTTTTGTAAAACTATCAGTTTTCCAAAGTGATTGTACCATTTTACATTCCTATGGGCAGCATATGAACATTTCGGTTTCTCCATATTTTTGACAACACTTGTGGTCATTGGTCTTTTTAATTGTAGCCATTCTAATAGGTGTTGTAGCAGTATCTCTTAGAGGTTTTAATTTGCATTTGCCTAATAATGTATAATTTTCAGCAGCTTTTCATGTGCTTATTTGCCTTTTGGTTATCTTCTATGGTCAAGAGTCTGTTCATGGTTTTTGCTTTTTTAAAAATTGGATTGTTTGTTTTTGTATTGATAAATTTTTAGTGATTTTTAAAAATATTCTGGATAAAAATTCTTTATCAGATATGAATTTTACAAATATTTCCCCCAGTCTGTAAATTGTCTTTCATTCTCTTTACATTGTCTTTTGAAGAGCAGAAGATTTAATATGGATTAAGTCCAATTTGTCAATTTGTTCTTTCATGGCTTGTGCTTTTGATGTTGTATTTAAGAATTTAGCTTCATTCAAGGTTAAAAAATTTTCTCCTTTGTTTTCTTCCAGACACTGTGTAATTTTAGATTTTACATTAGGTACAGTGTCCATTTTGAGTTAATTTTTATATATAGTGCAAAGTACGGCCTAAAGCTCATTGTTTGTCGTATGGTTATCCATTTGTTCCAGCACTATTTCTTGAAAGGACTATCCTTTCTCCACTGTCTTATCTTTGAATCTTTGTTCAAAATCAGTTGTGCATATATGCGTGAGTCTTTTTCTGAACTCTTCATTGCATTCTGTTGATCTGTTAGTCTATTTTTACAATACCTTATTTTCTTGATTACTGTAGCTTCATAGTAAGTCTTTAAATCAGGTAGTGTTAATCTTCCAAATATGTTTTTTTGTTTTGAAATTGTTTGGAGAATTATCCTAGATCCTTTACATTCACACGAGTTTAAAAATGTTTCTCAATTTATGCCCTCTCCTCCCTGCCAAAACTCCCCACATGTAGTTTTTCATTTGGTAATGTGCTGTATAAAAATCTTTATATATTGACTTCTGCTTCTATTTATGATGAGGTCCATTATATCACACAACTCCTACTGTTATGAACAGCCATAAATAAAAAAAAAAAAAACCCACTAATATAACTGTTTGAAGGTGTTGGGGAACCACAAAGAAAGTCAGGATTTAGGAGATCAGACTGACACAGACAAGAGTGTAAAAGCCTAACAGGCATATAATTGGAGTCCCGATAGGAGGGAAGAGAGAGAATGGGACAGAATTAATACTTGGAGAGAGAATGGCTGAGAACTTTCCAAAATAGAAAAATAAATCAAATCACAGATTAAAGCAGCTCTATAAACCCAAACCTGGATAAATAGAAAGAAAATTACTCCTGGCCCATCATGGTGCAGCTTCTGAAAGACCAAATCATAGACAGAGTTTAACAACAGTGACAGAAAATAGGCACATTACCTTCAAAAGAGGTACATTGAGACAAGAAACCACTTTTTAAATTAGGAATAATGGAAGATAAAAGAAAAGGGAATTTTAAAGCATTGAAGGAAAACAACTGAAAACTTAGAATTTTGTTTCCATTGAAACATTTGTTTAAAAATGAAGGGGAAATAAATTTCAAAACAACAATAGCGGTAAGAGTTCATCACCAGCAGAATGGCACTTATAATATTAAGTGAGTTCTTTAAATGGAAGGAAAGTGAGAGCAGACAGAAGCACAGCAACATAGAAAGGAATCAGGAGACCAGAAATACAAATGTGTGGGTAAATACAGAGGCATACTGCGTATTTAAAACAACAATAATAATATTTTATACAGTTTAAAATATACGTAGATTTAGAATATGTGTTAATAGTCGCACAAAAGAAAGAGGGCAGTAAACGGAGTTTAAGGGTTAAAGAGTCCTTGCATTGTCTGGGAGGTTGTAAAAGTAATAAACTAAAGTAGATATTAATAAGTCAAGGATGCATATTATAATCTCCAGTATAACTCTAAATGGATAATGAAAACATGTAGAAATAATAAGTTAATGAAGAAGGAAAAATTGAATAATAAAAAGTACTTCATCCAAAAGAATGTAGAAACAAGAGAATGGAAATGAGACAATAGAAAGAAAGAACAAAGAATAATACAGTAGGGGTATTTCCTTGTCTTAGTCTGTTCAGGCTGCTACAATAAAATATAAACTAGGCGGCTTCTAACTAACAGAAATTTATTTCTCACAGTTATGGAGATTGGGAAGTCCGAGATCAAGGTGCTGCCAAATTTGAAATTCTGGTGAGGGCCTGCTGCCTAGATGGCCATATTTTTGATGTAACTCACAAAGCAGGAGGGATGAGGGATGGCCCTGGTGCCTCTTTATAAGGACATTAATCCCATTCATTAAGGCTCTGCCCTGACGACCCAATCACCCTCGAAGGCTCCATCTCCAATACTATCAAATTGGGATTAGGTTTCAATATGCAAATTTTGGAAGGACACAAACTTTCAGAACATAGCATTCCACCCTTGGCTTTCCAAAATTCATGTCTTTCTTGCATCCCAAGTACATTCATTCCAGGCCAACAGTCCCCAGAATCTTAACTAGTTCCAGCATCAACTCAAAAATGTAAAGTCCAAAGTCATATTTAAATATCATCTAAATCAGATTTGGTTGTGACTCAAGGTACAATTCATTCTAGGGCAAATTGCCCTCCAGATATGAACCCATGAAATGGAGCATGTTATGTGCTTCCCAAATACAAGAGTGGGACAAGAATAGATAGGCATTCCCTTTCCAAAGGGAGAACAGGAAAGAAGAAATGAGTAATAGATGCTGCCCAAGTCCAAAACCCAACAGGGAAAACAATATTAAATCTTAAGGCTCAAGAATAATCCTCTTTGTCTTGATGTCCCACCTGTTGGACACACTGGGGTGGTAGACCTGTCCCCACAGTTTTGGGCAGCCCCATCCCTGTGGCAGCTCTGTGCCTGGTTGTGCCCTGGATCCTGGGGGCTGGAGTCACTTGCTATTGCTCTACTCATCTGGGTTAAGGAGAGGCCTTACCCCTATAGCTCCTCTGAGCATTGTCCTAAAAGACTCTCTGTGGTGTGTCTACACTTGCTGGGGCTTTTACACTCTGGGTGATGGGAGAGGCAGTCCTGATGGTTTCCCAGTTGACTTCAGGGTCATTTTTCCATTGTCTTGGACCATAGGTCCTGGCTTTTGTCTAGCTGGCTAATATCTTTATCAGACAGTTGCTTGGCCACACCTTTGGTGTTCTCTCTGCACAGGTTTTCTCACTCTTTTCCATATGGATGGGCTGACAATTTGCCAAATCTTAAAGTTCTGCTTCCATTTGATTAACAATTCTATCTTTAAATTTTTCTCTCTTCTCAAATTTTACTATAAGCCATCAAAGGAACCAGATGGCTTCTTTAATACCTTGCTTAGATATTTCCTCAGCCAAATATTTTATTTCATTGCTTACAAGTTCTACCTGCCACAAAACACTAGGACATTAACACAATTCATGCAAGTTCTTTGCCGCTTTATAACAAGGATGGCCTTTTTTCAGTTTCCAACATGTTCCTCATTCCTGCCTGTGACCGCACCAGAATGGGCTTTACTGTCCCTATTTCCACCCATATTCTGTTCAGGATCACTTAGGTATTCTCTGAGAAGATCGAGGCTTTCCCTACTGCTCTACTCTTCTCTCTGAGCCCTCACTGGAATCACTTTTAAAGTTCTGTTCATGGCACTGTAGGCTTTTCTTAACATGTGCCTGCTGGCAGTTTGGATATGCCAAAGAGAAGCCATGAAGTGCTTCCTTTAGGGGAAAAGGTAAAAGTTCCTGACTTAATAAAGAAAGAAAAAAAATTGCATGCTGAGGTTGTTAAGATGTACAGTAAAAATGAATCTTCTATCTGAAATTGTGAAGGAAAAAAATGTATGCTAATTTTGCTGTCACACTTCACAAAATGTAAAATTTACAGCCACAGGGAGTGATAAGTGCTTAGTTAAGATGAAAAGGCATTAAATTTGTGAATGGAAGAATAGCAATGTGTTCCAGTTGAAAGCATTTGGGTTTGGTACTATCTCAGGTTTCAGGCATCCACTTGGAACGCATCACCCTCACAGAGAAGGGGGGACTATTGTATTTCTGGCCCTACAAGCTTTTCCATTGGTTACTTTAGGCCTCCTTCTAAGAATCTCAGACTCTTCTTCTCTAAAATGTATCATAAAGGACCAGCAATGCATTTTATTTGGGCTTTGCCTGCTCTAATGGAAGGGAAGTTTAATTCAGTGTTTTAATTTGCTGGGTCTCCCAAAGGGTAGGTGGATGGAAAAAATAGGAATTGGAGGAAACCAATATTTTGTTTATTTCATTCAATTCTCAAAGGAGCTGGTGAGGTGCCTAAGATGATTTCCCCTTTCTAGAAGAAGAATCCAAGGTCCAGGGAGATAACAGCATTGGAGCCCAAGTCTGCCCCTGCCTCTGCCTCCCCTGACAACCCCAGGCTGTGACAGGAGGACAGTGCTCCTTAGCTGGAGAACCAGGAATGCGTCTGTGTGAGTCATGGTTCCCTAAAGGGCTTTCAGAAACAGTTTGTCTTTATTAATCAAGGTTTTACTTACACATATTTTTAGAAAGCATGAAAGTATCTCAAATTGTCGAACATTATTTATTAGACACTGACAATCTTCTAGCCTGTGTTCACTTTTTCCTTCTGTGTAATGTGTAATTTGGTGTGCATGTAATTTCAAATTACGTTAGCTCATTTGTAATATGGTGTTTAATAAATGGAATGGAAGCCTCAACTACATTTTTTTCCTTTTAAAATAGATCAGTAACATCTTAACTTTGTTTTTCTTAAATTCAGTTCTTAACAGGATAGCTTTTTATTATTTCAGATGGATTGAGGTTGTAATACTGGAGGGAAGAAAGGAATCCTTTAATTTTTAGGAATGCTGTTTCTCCGTTAGTTCCAAGGCCATTTTACTCCGGGGCGGGGGCGGGGGCGGGGGTGGGGGGGCGGCGGCGGTCGGGTAGGCGGAGCGCAGTCGCGGCTGCGCCATCCCTGCACTTCCCGGCGCGCGGGAGGGACCAGCGGGGACGCGAGCTGCAGACTCCGGGAGGACGCGGGGAGGCAGACGCTCGGCCGGCAGGCGCCCCAGCCTACCCGCCGCCGGCAGGGTTTTCTCCTGACCGCTCCAGGAAAGGCAGATGCTTCCCCTAGGCCAGCCAGGTAAGGTAAAGATTGCTGTTGAGTTTGCTGTTACTGAGGGCGCACAGAACCTAGAGGGACAGAAGCTTGCCCCTGCGGAATTCTGTGGGGTGACCCGGGTCTGCCAGGGGTGTCCTAAAAGAGGGGAGATGGGTTTGCATTTTTCCTAAACAGGAAAGGAGTCTTATCTCTAGCACTTCGTTTGATGTGATTCAACTGGTTGAAATGATATTTCAACAGGTAGCAGAGAGCGCTCACGTGGGGTAGATTAGGGGCGCTGCGGCGCTTTCCACCCCGCGGGACCGCGCCTCTCCCGAAAGCCACACGTCGACGAGCTTAACCTGTGCTCTCAATTCCGCTTTCCAGCCCCTGGAGTCCTCGGTGACAGAGGGCTGTGGAGTGGCCGGGAACGTCCCTCCCCTGGAGAAACCAGAGAAGGGTTCCGAGTGCGTAAGTAAGTGTCCAGCGCGGGTCCGTGCAACGCGGGCTTTGGGACCGCTGAGCCCCGGCGTGCAGCCGTTGAGGACGCGGGGTCGTCGGCTTCCCTGCCCTCGCCGAGATGCACAATGCCTCTTTCCTGGAGCCCGGGCCGGCGAACGCATCGTGCAGGGGCCAGGCGCTGGGCTGCCCCAACACGTCGAGCCTGGCGCCGCTGCCGCCGCCGCTGGCTGTGGCTGTGCCCGTAGTCTACTCGGTGATCTGCGCCGTGGGGCTGGCGGGCAACTCCGCGGTGCTGTACGTGTTGCTGCGGGCACCCCGCATGAAGACCGTCACCAACCTGTTCATCCTCAACCTCGCCATCGCCGACGAGCTATTCACACTGGTGCTGCCCATCAACATCGCCGACTTCCTGCTGCGGCGGTGGCCCTTCGGGGAGATCATGTGCAAGCTCATTGTGGTCATCGACCAGTACAACACCTTCTCCAGCCTCTACTTCCTCACCGTCATGAGCGCCGACCGCTACCTGGTGGTGCTGGCCACCGCCGAGTCCCGCCGGGTGGCTGGCCGCACCTACGGCGCCGCGCGCGCGGTGAGCCTGGCCGTGTGGGGGCTCGTCACCCTGGTCGTGCTGCCCTTCGCTGTCTTCGCCCAGCTTGACGACGAGCAGGGCCGGCGCCAGTGCGTGCTGGTCTTCCCGCAGCCTGAGGCCTTCTGGTGGCGGGCGAGCCGCCTCTACACGCTCGTGCTGGGCTTCGCCATCCCGGTGTCCACAATCTGCGTCCTCTACACCACCCTGCTGTGCCGGCTTCGCGCCATGCGGCTGGACAGCCACGCCAAGTCCCTGGAGCGCGCTAAGAAGCGGGTCACCTACCTGGTGGTAGCGATCCTGGCCGTGTGCCTCCTCTGCTGGACGCCCTACCACCTGAGCACCGTGGTGGCGCTCACCACCGACCTCCCGCAGACGCCGCTCGTCATCGCTATCTCCTACTTCATCACTAGCCTGAGCTACGCCAACAGCTGCCTCAACCCCTTCCTCTACGCCTTCCTGGACGACAGCTTCCGCAGGAGCCTCCGGCAGTTGATAGCCTGCCGTCCGGCCGCCTGACGCCCGGAGCGCCGCGCTCCCGCGCCCGCTCCGCCAGCCCCGGCCCGCGCAGGGGCAGCCGGCGCTCGCGGCCACAGTGCGTGCCCGACAGGCACCCTCAGCCTCCCCAAGAAACTTGCCTGGGCCTCTCCCCTGACCTAACACATTGGAAGCGCTGTGGCTGCGCCCCACATTTGACTTTGCCCAGCCCTCCATATGATGCCAGTACAGGCCGAGTGTGAGGACCACTGCGACTGCGAACACCACACTGACCACTCCTTAACGCTCAAGGGCACGCGCCAACCCTCGAACTTGGCACGGGGCGAGTAGCGTAGAGGAGGGGGGCGGTATTGCTGGGAAGCGCCCCCTCCTCACGGTTCTCCAGGCTTCGAGGCTGCAGATGGAGCCCTGGGCGCTATCGAGGGGGGAGGCCCGGGGATGCCGCGGGCGCCCCCCGGCGTCGGCTTCGCGGTTGGGTGTGCACTTCGCTTCTCCGCTTTCGGGCCGCGACTGTCCGGGTGCCCTGGTCCTCCTCGGCGCGCTCTGACCGCTAGCGAAGACCATCAAGGCGCCTGCGTTCCGTGTCCACCCCTCTGAAAAGCGCCGGAGCGCGAGGGAACAGCTGCGCAGGCCGCCGGGGCCTCTGCGACTGGGGACAACGGAACGACGAGGGAGCCCCGCGTGCCGAGTGCGCGCGCGCGTGGGGTGTGTGCGGCCGAGGTGTGGGATGCCGTGACGGCGGCTGGAGCCTGGCCCAGACTGCCTAGAGTATGACAAGAATAGCGATACTTTCCCCTCTCTGTCCCACCCCCCTTCTGTCCTCGCTTTTCCCCTTTCTTTCCCCTGAAAATGCTCCGTGACGCAGCCTCTGCGGGACCAGCTCGCCTGGCTCTAGGAGGCGCAGGAGCCGGGAAGAGTCGCTCGGCGCGCGCTTCCGGCGCCCCCTTGAGCCAGCTGCACGGTGCCCGGCGTCCTGAGATGGAGCGTGGCTTTTGCAGTGAGCAGCACCGGCTACCTGCTGTTCACACCGTGAAGTACAGTAGTCCTCGCTGCTTTGTACGAAGGTCTCCAGTCCCCCCTACCTTTATCTTACCTTTACTTAGGGGAGACAAAAGTGTTTTCAGAGAGGACTGGCACTTGGGTTCGCAGATCCTCTGCGGTTTACACCTGAGACATGGGGGCAGAACCAGACTCTAATCATCTATTATAGTGTTTTAATAGGTATTATTCTTTGGGATGAATTCCAAACAGGAATGAACATTTTTAAAAATGTTTGTTTCCTATGGAGAGGCTCAGTATTATGTGTGAGAAAGAGTGTGAGTGTTGCAGCAGGTTTTGTTTACCTAGTTTGATTGGCATCTTCAATCAATTTCTCAATTATTTAGTTTTAAAATACTTTTTAGGAAGTATATGGAAGGAAAAAACTCTCCCTTGAGGGGCGGGGAGCAAACTAACTCCCTCTCTGATTTTGGTGAATGAGAATTGCTTTCTTAGCTCTCAGCATTATTAGGAACATTGAGATAATTCATAGCTATTAGTTTAGAAGGTATAAATTTGGAAACCTTCTGCCTTGAGTGGCAAATAATAGTAAATTGTTCAAAATAAAGTTTTTCATCTCCAACGCATTTTGAATGGTGGGCCTCGTGACATGTAAGCAGTAGGGCTTCAGAGGCCTCGTGGAATTCATTTTAGTATCTTTCACATTTCTAGGAGATATTCTACTGATTTTCTTTAAAACACTTAAAATTCTTTTATGAATCCTCTGTAGTTTTTCAAAATTAAATTTTTAAATTTAGAGTAACCTCTAGGTTAGCTAAGTTTAGGGACAAAAGATAAAGTAGACATTTGGCCACAAATACAGCCAGGTGTGATTGTCTGGATTCAAAACTTCATCTGTCTTAATAGACTCAGAACTGGACACAGATGAGGGAGAGCTGAGTGTTCCATCTGGCCATTGCATCATCCTGACTGTAAATTGACCTGGAGCTGTCTTGAATCTATGGGATGACTCCTTGTCGTCCACAGCAAGGCATGGGTTGGCATTTTAGTATGCATGTGGGATCAGTTTCACCCAGGTTTTCTAAATCATTGGATAAACTGTTGTATCACTATCTCTAGGTTGTTGTCCTTCATATGAGCATGCATAAGTTCAGATTGTATGTCTCCAACTTCCTTTGCATGTCTTAGGGTATAGGTAGAATAAATATGCAAACAAGCCAGGCACAAGTAGAATTTATTTACATCATTATATTGCAGTTTTTAATGCTGTGTTGAATTCTTGCAGTCTTTGTGTAAACTATATTGTTTTCTTACCACTTCAAATATTTAAAAATGTCTATTTGCTTTTACTTAATTTAGTACAGTTATGTAATCTATGTGCTTATGTTTGCTCTTGAGAAACGCAGAAACTCTGCTAGTCCATTGCCTGGAGCTCAGTTTAAAATAAAAGCTGAAACATTCTGTGTGATAAGTGAATATTCTATGTCCTGAGAATGTGCTATCCACAATTCATTCACCTAAGCACTTATACATTATTAGTTTTTAAAAATACTGTCTTCATTGGAAAATTATATAGTGAATAAACAATGAATAAATGGAAATATTTGACAGGACAAGATTAAGAATGACCCCCCCCCCCGCCTTTTAATTGGGTTGATTGTGAAAATGATGCAGAGCTACTGATTGACACAGAGAGTCTAGAACTTATGCTGGGCAAGGAAACGATGATATGCTTTGATTTCTTGATTATTTGAGCAGCTGTGTGGAGGGGGTGAGAAGGGAAGACAAATTGTTTAAATTACAAGCATGCACATTGCTATTTCACTTAGCAGTATGCAGAAACATGGCACAGACATGTGCAAGGTGCAGAATCTTACCTGAAAAACCCCACAAACTTATATACCCACCTTTCCTCAGCAACATTCTGGGAAAACAACAATGACAAACAATAACCCGCCATGGATAGTAATCGTCTGTGCTTATGCATATTAAGAAAGAGATCAGAGAATTCTGCCCATATGTCCTTTTATTACCACAGCTTTGGGTCTGACACTTTGGTCCCATTTTACATAAAAAGAAAATGAGGTACCAGAAGAGGATCGGTTTAGCCAGGCCCGCAGGCACCAATGAAGACCAATCAGAGCCATCTTGGAACTGTCTCATTCTATCTGGGCAGAGATGGAATTGGTTGCAGTATGTAATTTGGAAATGTTAGGCTACAGAAAACATTGATACCTCTTAAATATTTAATGGATAAAGCAAGTGTACCTACTATTACATCATCTGAGATAAAGGGAGGGTAAGATTTAACAACAAAACTTCAAAGCCTTACAAAGTATATGGGGTTGTTAAAAGTCTTATGAGAATAAAAGTTCCTACCAGAGCTTGTGCACAAAGGCACCGTGTGCATGGCAGTCTCCATGCTTCTTGCGTGTGCAGTTGTGCTCCAGATGCACTGTGTACATAAAATACAATGTTAATGGTGCTCCATTTATATAGAATGGAGTTTTGCAATAAATGATACTGTCTTTGAATTTAGGGCAAGGTACATTTATTTGTTTATACAGGATCTCATAGGGTTATATGATGACATCATATCACATCAATTAAGAGGGAAAAAAACATAGGAAAAGGGAAGCGAAGGTAAAATGATACATTTCAGAAACTGTTAGAATAGATGAACGGCAGGCTTCCCTCAGCCCACAACAGGATTTCCCTTTTGACAAACGCCGACTGGCAGCGAGAGCCCCGAGTGCACTACTGCACGCAGACAGTCGCAGGGAGGGCCCCGGCCTGGGGAGCGGCTCCGCATCCCTCTGTGGAATCTGTGTCCTCTCACAAAGACTGCGACCAGAAGGTCATCCTGTATCCATTCTGAGATATCCCAAGGACTGGTGCCAATGACTGCAATAATCAAGCCACCGCACACCACGGAAAAAGTGGGTGGAATTTCACTATTGAATGGGGTGTAGTCAACCATGCAGGAGAAATTGTGAGTGTTTCCAAAGGTGAGGGGCTTGTCATTTATGCATGGTAAATAGTAACAATGAAAAGGATATTTTAAATGAGTCATCCATTTGGCAAAGTAGCTTACTTAGGTACCAATGAGTTACCTGGTACAGGAGAAAAGACTGGCCCTATTCAGTCTGGGCAGTATGACTGAAGCAACAAATTTGAAAAGATGTGACTGTCTACACCTGTAAAAGTACTGAACATATTAGCCACATTTCCCCATGTAATGCTGTTTGGATTCCTTTAACTCCTCAATTCCAATAAAAATACCACTCCTTATATTACATTTCTACTTGTTCTCTTTACAGAGGAATGCCAGGGGTTCTAGTTAAAAGGGAGTTTCTCATGTAATTCCTAAAGAAATTGCATCTCGGTTTTATCATTACAATTTGTTATAATGGTTAAAGATTACAGTTTATCTTTAAACTCATTTATTTAAAATATAAACATATTTTAAATGTACAAAGTATGTTAAGTAATGAGGTTTCTCATGATTTTTATACTTCCAGTTGAAAAGAAGAATACATCTACATAACTTGTCTATTGAATCTTTCAAATGATAATGAAAATAATCGATTCAACTTTTTGGATGGACTTTCATTTACAAGTTTTCAGCTCTATTTGTGTTTAACTTTTTATGTTTGAAGTAGGTTACATTTTTTTTCTATTTTTTAGACAAGGCGTCTCATTCTGTTGCCCAGGCTGGTGGAGCAATCCTCCTATCTCAGCTTCCCCCAAGTAGCTGGGACTACAGGTGCACCCACCGTACCCAGTTTGAAATAGTTCAATTTTTATCAAAGTAATACATCAGCATGATTTATAGCTTTAAAACTCTGATTGTACTAGAAGACTTCTTATAATCGGCAGTTCCCTGCCCAGTCCTAACAGCAGAGTCCCTCTCAGAGCTACTTTAACTGTTTACTCTGGAATTTACCTCCTTATTGCTAAATTGTAGGTTTATACTTCAATGTTTTAATTAGTTAATTTCAGACATTATAATTGTAAGGACTTGGGGGAGGGGCTGTTGGCACTTTTGAAAGCTAGTAGTGTTCCAGGGATCTCTCCACACATCCTGTTAGACTTATACTTCGTCCTCTATTTTCATTCCATCACTTGCTTCCTGTTTTCTGCAGCGCCTGGGATTTGTCCAGCGCATCTCTGCGACCAACTCCTCCAGAGCTTGAAGTTCTAGTCTCCTGCAGAGGTGGGGAGCAGGGGTTGCCTGGCTGCATGGGTCAGACTCAGGGTCTCACCATTCTTCATACACACTTTCCTTCAGCCTCCCTGTCTGTGGCGCTGTGCCCCTAGCTCCCACGGGCCTCAGGATCCTCTGGGGTGCTCTGGAGCAGTCAGAGGGGGTGGGGTTGGTGTGTCCCCATTCTGCTGCTTACTGCCTCTCTCTCTGCCTACCAGCCTCTCAGGATCTGCTCATACTTCTCACCTCTGCCGTCACTTAACCACTCTCTTTGTCCATTTAAAACATTTCTGTCCTGCTGTTATAGTAGAGTTTTAAGAGAAAATAACAAATAAATAGTGTATAAATGCCACCATTTTATTTTATGTTATCTTATTTTTATTTTTTTTTGAGACAGAGTCTCACTCTGTTGCCCGGGCTAGAGTGAGTGCTGTGGCGTCAGCCTAGCTCACAGCAACCTCAAACTCCTGGGCTCAAGCAATCCGCCTGCCTCAGCCTCCCGAGTAGCTGGGACTACAGGCATGTGCTACCATGCCTGGCTAATTTTTTCTATATATTTTTTAGTTGTCCAGATAATTTCTTTCTATTTTTAGTAGAGATGGAGTCTCGCTCTTGCTCAGGCTGGTCTCAAACTCCTGAGCTCAAACGATCTGCCTGCCTCAGCCTCCCAGAGTGCTAGGATTACAGGCGTGAGCCACCACGCCCGGCCAATGCCACCATTTTAAACTGGAGTGTGTGCGTGTGTGTGTGTATGTGTGTGTGTGTGTGTGTGTGTATATATATATATATATATATATATATAAAAACAGGTTTGATGAAATTTTAGTGAACCTTCTTCTTGGCCTAGAGGAACTCAGGCAGAAATCCGTTAGTTGGAAGCATCTTCACGTAGATTATGTAGATATGTCACCCAGATGTCATAAAATGCCTGGGAATGAAATGATAAATTTAAGCAATCTAAAATACTAGGTTTCTCAGACAACGAGCACTCTGCTATGAATATTTGGAGACACCTACGTGTATCCGTGAGGAAGGCGCTCGCGGCAGAGCCGCCCCTCCGTACAGTGCAGCACCCCGGCCGGCGGCAGGCAGCAGTCTCCCCCACGTCCGCCAGGCCGCCTTTGAGACCAAGTCAGATTCTCCGGGTGGTGTCCTAGCACCCGCCTTTTAAAGCCGCCAGGACGGACCCCAGAAGGAGACATGCCAAGTGCAGCCACTCAGACGACACACAGCTCTGTGGACGGGGAAAAAAGTGGAGACACCTGACTTGATTTTATTTTCTCACCTGTCAATAATTATCAATGATTCTGGGCCTGCTTTTAACTGATCTCTTTCAGAAGCTTGCACTTTTCTTGCCTGATCATTGTTTAAGTTATGATTTATAATAAGTGAGTATTATGTGGGTAACAAGTGGTACCTAAAATATCAAAATATTGATTGTTTAGACTTTCCAGGGCACAGGCTTCAGGCTTCTTTTGATTGTCGAGTTTTGCTTTCAAAAAAATTTGTACGAATTATTTCTTTGATCTGTTAGCATGCTTCAAACCTCTGATTTTTTTTTTATGCCATTAATATATTGAAATGGAAAGAATCCTCAAAAATAAATATTCTCTTTGTTAGTAACCGTTTATACCCAGTGAGTAATAAAGGAAACTGGCTAAATTAATTCTATTTGTTATTCTCGGTAGGGGGAGCCACGTGGTCAAAATAACCCTACAGGAGCTACTGTATTGCAGCTCTTCTTGTTTAAGGCTTTAAAAGAAGTGGACTTGCCTGCCCCCTACAGGATGACTCATGCAGAGAACTCTGGCTTTGCCCTTGGGGCCATGCTAGCTTTTGTTTAAAACAAAAAATTAGCATACATTCATTGGAAAACTTAAAAAAAAAAAAATACTGACTTTCTTTTCAGTTGCTGGTTTCCTATCTTTGTATAGGTTTCTTAATGATCACTTTTTTAGTGACATAATATTCCACAGAGAGTGAAAATGTAATAACAGCCTTTGCCATTTCTCTGTTGCTGTTCCTCTATTGTTCCCATTTTAAACATTTTTTTTTCTCATTATTATAATGGGATCTTCATGCATCTATTTTATCTTGGTTTTTAAGTCATTTCCTTAGGGTATGCTTAGACATGGAATTACTCCTTCACCTTCTCACAGCTGAGCTCCCCCCAACCCCAGCTGTGGGGAAGACGTGTGTGTCCCATCAAACATCAACTGCATCACGTGGCTCTTGGTTTCTTTTCTTCTCACCTTCGCAAGGGCTTGTTTTTTTTTGGATCCTCCTTCTCTTCTCAATTATCCGCATCTGCCTCTTACTGCATAATGTTTAGTGGTACTTGTGGGAGATCAAAATACATCACCCCAAAATATGCCACTTTGGCATAAAGATTATTTTGAGCAGAAGGGAATTGAGTAAGAGCAGATACCAATAAAAAATCTCTCTGCTCCTCCATTTGCCTAAAGGCAGGCTTAGATTTCTTAATCACCAGAGATAACACTGGACTCTTATCAGCCCAGGAATAGCACCGAGAGGAATCTACATAACAAACCTTGCTGAAGCAACACTTTTCTTCCATTAATTTCTCCCCATACATTATTTGTTCACAGTTTGTTGCCCCTAAAAGCCTAACCCCCTTTACCTTTGTCTTGTCACTTCTCTGTAAGTTTATTGTTGTTTGTTGAAATAGGATGTGAGCCCAAGTTCTAATCATCATCAGTTACTCATCACTGAGTAGATGATTAGAAACATCACTGCATTTCCACCACATGTATGCATGCTGCACGTATTAATAAACTCTGTTAATTTTTCTCCTGCTAATCTGTCTTTTTCAGTTTAATTTCCAGGGCCCCAGGTGGAGAACCCAGGAAGGTAAAGGAAAAGTGTCCACTTCCCCCAACAAACATTCAGACATTCCAATATCTTCGCCTTCAACAATTAATTAAAAAGAGCTTCCTTAAACTCTACTATGCAGATGAATGCCAGCTGACAAATGAAGAAGGAATGACAGAATTAAAAAAATCACCATTTTTCAGTTAGAATAACACTCACTACATAATAATCGATTCAAGCAAGGCTTATCAATGGAGGCAAAACTATTGGGTAGAAGGCTTGTTGGAAACAAAGATATTTGCATTGTGCCAGAATAGCACTCCAAAGATTGCTTGCCAATTGCAAGGGCAAAAGATATTCTATTATCAAGGAGAAGTTTGGTTGGATTGCCAAATAATCCAATTTAATGACAAGGTAACCTGGCATTATGTACCATTTGGTACCATGCACTATAGCATAAATATCACCACATATGGCACATTCTTGCCCAAGATGCTTAACTGTAACTTAATCAAACATTTGGCCAACTTCTGGTTAGCAGAGAAAAACTGGGATATAGAAATAAGAAAAAGAATGAGGAAACAGTAACACAAATCTAGAACATGGGAAATTCCATAAGACAACTGTCTTGCTGAACTCTCCAAAAAAGGCAATGTGACACACATATACCCAAAAGAGATGGAGGAAATGCTAAGAGACTAAAGAAAATTAATAATCCAAGGCAATGCATGTACCTCGACTGGGTCCTCATTTGAAATGCCATCTCTAAAAGAGCTTTCAGCGACAATTGGGGAAATCTGAATATGAATTAGATATTAGAAATTATTAGAAATGTTTTTGGTAATTTCCTTATAATAAAGATATTTTGGTTATATAGGAGAATTTATTTGTGAGATATGAAGGTGTAAACATGTGGGGTGAAATGTTATGGTATCTGTAATTTACTTTGCAAATTATGGCAAGCTATCAGTGTGCATATTTACAAAAAATAAAGCAAGTACGTCAAAACAATCACAATTTGAGAATACAGGTGCTCTTTGCACCTTTCTTTCAGTTTTTCTGTGTGTTTGAACACTTTCACAATAAAATTTGGAAGGAAAATAGATACTTAGAAAGAAGAAATAGTCCTGTACACATGTTCCTCCTAATTCTATAGATTCCTCATCTACATCCATCTTGGTCAAAGGCTGACAGAATTGCACCACATTTTGTCTCTACTTCCTCCTCTTGTCCCCTCTGCAGGGCACTCTAATCTTATCTTCCCTGTCTTTGTCTGCTTAGGCTGCTATAACAAAACACCATATACTGGGTGGGTTATACACAGCAGACATATACTTCTTACCATTCTGGAGGCTGAGAAGACCAAGATCAAGGCACCTGCAGATTTTGTGTCTGGTGAGGTTCAGAGACAGCTGTCTTTTTGCTGTGTCTTCATTTGGTAGGAAGAGGTGAGGGAACTATCTTGGGCCTCTTTTATAAGGGCACTAATTTCACTCATGATATGAATTAATCACATTCCAAAGGCCTCATCTCCTAACACTGTCTCCTTGGGGGTTAGGATTTCAATACAGAAACTTTGGGTGGATACACGCACTCAGATGATAGCACCCCCACATTGCTAATCAACTCAAACAAGCTTTGTATAAAGCTTGGTTTTACCTGGTTTTACTAGGTTTATCCGGGTTTTACCTGGATAAAAACATTTTCATCTTACTCAACTTCTCATCAATCCCTCTTGAAAAGGAATCTTCTATAGTATCAGAGGCTTTTAGTTACTGGTTCCTCCTCCTTTATCGGACCTCAGAGTGTCGGCGTTCCTCAGTCTGGCTTCTCTCTCTTTACACATCTTCTGTTTGTGATCTGAACAGATCTGAGATATTAAATATCTTGAATTTACTGATGATGCCTAGATTTCATGTCCAAAAAACATTTCCTCTGCTCTTTAGACTTATATGCCTAACTTCTACTTAACAGCTTTCCTTGGATGTCTTAAAACCATCCCGAGTGTAACAAGCCCCTGTAGGACACCAGAATATGTACCCCTGAAATATGAAGGATTGTTGAGCTGGAGACAATTAAGAAGCAGAAGCAGGAAAGCTCTCTGCCCTCCATTTGCCTAAAAGCAGGATGTAGATTTACAAAGACAAAAGGTATCCTGGCCTGCTTCCACCAGGAAGAACAAAGGTTAACCACAGAAGACAATGTTGGACTCTTATTGACATGGAGATGGTTCCAGAGGACACTACATGAAAAAGCTTTATTGACTAGCCTTTATCTGCCAGGTGTTTGCCTTTCCACATGTTGTCACCCTTAGAGACTCAAAGTCCTTTTCCTTTGTTTTGTCACTTCTCTAAAAACTTACTGTTCTTTGTTGGAGATGCAATATAACCTGAAATTCAAAGCCACTTCTTGGAGGATTGCTCATTCCCTGGGTGTCTTTCATATATATATGAAACATACATGTTAATGAATTTCTGTTTATTTTTCTCTCATTAGCCTATCTTTTGTATTAATAAGAGGGTCGGTTCCGACTAAGAACCTATGGGAATTATTCCTATTCTCCACCCCAAACAGAAAATTTTCCCCCTACCCGACCCTCACCTCAAACACGTGCATGGCCACTTTCTCCTTATCTATATGTAGCTCTATCTAGATGTTTGCTTTTCGTGTCTTCTCCTATATCTGGTCTATCAGCAGGGTCTTTTGATTCTACCTCCAGAGCAGACCTTGAATATGTGTTCAGTGCCTCCCCACCCCCGCAGTCACCCCAGCGGAAGCCAGTGCCATTTCTTGCCAGCACCACCGCGACAACCTTGTAAACTGACACACTGCCTTCCATTCTTGCTTCCCTCCCACCCAGTCTCCACATTGCAGCGAGAGTGAGCTAGTTAAAATATAAATTGTTTCATTCACTCTCCTGCATATGTGTTGGAAATAGGTTTTCACTACAGTTTGAATAGAATCCAGATTTCTTTCCATGTTCTTTAGGGTTCCTGACTGGTACCGGTCCGTGGCCTGTTAGGAACCAGGCCACACAGCCAGGAGGTGAGCAGTGGGCGAACCAGTGAAGCTTCATGTGCATTTACAGCTGCTCCCCATCACTGGCGTCAAGGCCTGAGCTCCGCCTCCCGTCGGATCAGCGGTGGCGTTAGGTTCTCACAGGAGCGTGAACTCTGCTGTAAACTGCACATGCGAGGGATCTAGGCTGTGGCTCCTTATGAGAATCTAACGCCTGATGATCTGAGTGGAGCTGAGGCGGTGATGCTAGTGCTGGGGAGCGGCTGCAAATACAGGTCATCATTAGCAGAGAGGTTTGACTGCACAGTAAATGTAATATGCTTGAATCATCCCAAAACCATTGCCCTGCCTACCCATCCCTCCCACCCCCATCTGTGGAAAAATTGCCTTCCATAAAACCAGTCGCTGGGGATCTCTGCTTTAGGGAACTGCCTGCTCCACTCTGCTTCCGTCTCTCACCCCTCCAGGGCCACTTCCCCTGCGCTCAGCGGCCCCCGCGTGGCTGCCCGCACCTGGGCTGCTGCGTGGCTGCCCGCACCTGGGCTTCTCCGCCGCAGCACGTCGTTGCCTCCCTGGGCTGGGCCGGGGACGCCTGCCCAGTCCTCACAGGCCCAATTCCTTCTCCTCCTCGAGGTCAACTTAATTCCAGCTCCTTAGAAGGAAAACTTCACCCTGTTACTCACAGCTCTTCTCTATTTTAACTCCTTGTTTCTGTCACAATTTCCAGATATTTTGTTTCTTTGATTTATTGCCACTGAGGTTCCCACTGCAGGTAAGCACCCAGGGCTGGCACGCTGCTTCCTGCGTCACCACGGCATCCTTGGCAGCTAAACAATCTGGCACATAGTGGGACTCACGAATGTTTCTGAACGGAGGGAGGTAAATGAATGTCTTTAAACCTAGGCAATTAGGTTTCAGGCAGCTTCGCTGCATATTTTATCATTTATACCAATATTTCAGAGTTTGGGTAAATTTTCTTTTGAAACTTTAAGAAGCCCTGAAAGAGGCTCAAATTTAGAGCAGATAGAAGTCTATTTTTGAGAGAAACCACCAGAGGGAGCAATGGGACAATTTTGGTAAGGAAAAAAATAGAATTATTAATTATTCAAGTCAGTTGGTTCTTTTATATAAGAAATTCACTAGATTTTATTCAGAAATGAAAATTTTCTCATAACTATGCAACTGCATCTTATGTATTAAAACAAAAATTACAATGTTAAGCCTACAAAACAGATATACTGACAGTCATAGATTGACTCCTAAACCAGAATCAAGAATTAAGAAACCACAATTAAGATAACTTTGGCCTGAAACAATCCCAATAATTGTGTTAATCTTCTGTATTGTTTAGAGTTTGATAGTATGTTTGGACACAATTGTTAGGAAATTTAAATTTAAATTCCAAAATTGGAGTTCGAGACCAGCCTGAGCAAGAGCGAGACCCCATCTCTACTAAAAATAGAAAGAAATTAGCTGGACAACTAAAAATATATAGAAAAAATTATCCAGGCATGGTAGGGCATGCTTGTAGTCCCAGCTACTTGGGGGGCTGAGGCAGAAGGATCTTTTGAGCCCAGGAGTTTGAGGTTGCTGTGAGCTAGGCTGATGCCACGGCACTCTAGCCCAGGCAACAAAGTGAGACTCTGTCTTAAAAAAAAAAAAAAAAAAAAAATCCAAAATTATTATGCCTGTATGATTGTAAGATATCAGAATTTTAATGTAACAATAGTTTTATTTTAATTTTTTTTTTTTTT
>CM052855.1:88734945-88775236 GCA_028534055.1 Eulemur mongoz | reverse complement strand
CAAGAACTTGCCTTTAACCCTTGAACCGGGTCAAACTGAAATGACTGCAATATCTTGTAAAACAGCTGAATTTCCTGAACAACCACCGCCAATGAACTATGGACTCATGTCCTGGCCAGCCACCTCCACCAATGATAATTCTTTGAAAACAACTTGTGTAATTACCTTTACCTTCCTTTTTATTTCTCTTAAAAATCCCTACTCCTCTCCCTCTCTTTGAAGCATACTTGGGCTTCTAGCTGAATCTGTGTTTTCTGAATTATCATTCCTAAGACCCTAATAAATGCCTTGTCTTTCTGCTTTGTGGCTTGGTCTTTTTGCCTCTTTTTGGTTGGTACTGGAATTATGATTGTCACAATAATTCAACTGAAACAGACTTTACTAAAGACATTGAGTATGGTTTGGGAGTTAATTTTTTCTTTAATTATCTGAATATCTACTTATTTTTAAATGTATAATTATCTTAATATTTTTCATCCTTGATTTAGTAGGTATAGACCACATAAAACAATTTTGAACAATGCCAGAGGGTCCCTAGGTCTGTTTCGAGTCCTCAAGGTGAGAAACTGAACACACAAATGGACAATGGCTAGACCATAATAAAAATAAAACTTTGACCTACAGCCTGCATTGACCTTCCCAGGAAATCAATTTCTTATCTACAATAAGCAACTGAGGAAACCAGCCTGTTATAATGTATGAAGAGGATTAGAATATGCCACCCCGAAATATGCCACTTTGGTATTAATATAAGGATTATTTTAAGCTGAAGGCAACGGAGAAACAGCAGACACAGGAGGGGCTCTGTACTCTCTCCCCTCTGCCTAAAAGCAGAGCATAAATTTCCCTTTATGGAGATGTTTCCCCTCCTGTCTTCTGTACCAGCAAGAGAACAGCTGTTAATCACCAGAAATGACACTTGCCACTAGGGACAGCATTGACCCCAGGCTGCACAAACACACTTTACCCAAATAACTTTTATCTTCCATTAGTTTCCCCCACACATTTGCCTTCCCATAACTTACTGCCCGTAAAGCCTAAACTCCTTTTTCTTTGTCTAGTCACATCTCCACAATTTATCACCCTTGTTAAAATGATGTATAAGCTCTTAGGTACAACTGTCTCTGGGTTTTCGCTTGTTTTCTGCAGATCTGTCTTTCATCAGTTTGATTCGCAGGACCCAGACACTGCGCCCGGGAGGCTGGGGGAGAGGGTGCGTTCCTCTCCTACAGTCGGACATGTAGAAACCTAGACTGCCATCTCTAGTGACACGCCAGGAAACTAAGCAACACCTTATGTAACAATTGGCCTAAAATGGTCAAGACTTGATTAATAACTCACAGGTTCCCTAATTTTTATCTCTGCTTCCAACTTGAGACCAAACAGAAAAAGCCAAATACGTACCTCTAGCCAATCACATAGGATGTGACTGTAGTTATCCCACCTGCAGCTCCCCCAGGCCAGCGCATCCACTCAGCGCACACCTGGAGCCTTCCCTTGTCTTTACTATAAAGCGTTCCTGCTCCTCTGCCCACCTTTGAGTTTCTGCCAAACACCAGCGATGTGGCTGACCTCCTTGGTGAAGCAAGCTCGGAATGGATAGGCTTTGCCTTTCTCATGTGGTTGGTCTCCCTCTGTTTACACAAGGCATTACAATGACTGGTGGATGTGATTTTTCAAATGTAGCCTCCCAATCTCTCAGAGAGAAAAAAGTACTACTTTATTATAGATCTATTCACCTCCAAATAAGAAACTAATTGACCGATGTGCCATTTTAATAGGACAACTGGCTGTGGTCACCACACTGTACGCTAGACAGTTATCCTGTCTAACTGAAATTGGAAACATTTAATTTGTTAGTCAGCTCCAAATATCGAAATAAAGCATCATATAACCAAATCAAAGTGGTTGAGGTGAGAGTAGGTCTGGAACTTAGTTGTCTTTGCTTAATATGGAAGGAAATGCTTAAAAGATGGAGAGGCCCGGTTGGTTAACAGATTAGGCACACACTGGTCTCCGGGGTTCTGCAGAGGCCTGGGAGTCTGTGAGCTTGGACAGAACATAAAATGGGAAGGGCTCCTTCTCCTCTAAAGAAAATGAAGTCCTGTTGTCCACAAACACCCTCATGGTCATTCACGGGGTAGGATGCTGAACACTGGGTCAAATTTTCCTAGCCATTCATTCATTCTCTCATTCATTCATTAATTCATTCACTTACTCCACAAGTATCTGCGGATCATCTAATACATGCCAGGTACTGTGTGACCTTCTGTGGCTCAGTAGAGAGGCGGGTTACACTTCGGGAGGGAAAACACATATGTGGATAACTGTGCAGATGACAGTGGTGCCACGTGCTTCAGAGCAGGGGGTAGCTGTGACGTCCAGCCCTGCTGCTGTCTGAGCCAGTGCAGCCCAGAGCCACTGGCGGGCAGAGGAGGCACTGTGGCTGCCAGCTTTTCCCTGCCTCCTGACTTCTCTGATTAAACGTGTTGTCGTCTCAGACTGGAGCGCTACAGAGCTCAGTTAGCAGAGTTTGCTGTGACTTTCTTTTCAATTATTCACATGGTTTACTCCAGCAGTTTCTTTTGCTCAAATAGCCAGCCAAATGGTCCTGGTTCTGTAGCTTCTGTCTCAGTATCATCATTGTTCATTTTCAAACATGAACCTGTTCAGCACATACATCAAGGCACTTCCTTTTGAGGAGCTGAGGAGCTAGAAAGAGGAGCAACTTTGCTCTTAGTTGGAATTATGGAAGGCAAGTATCCGGCTCTTCTATATTTTCAAACATAACCGTTTTATTTTAACCTAAAATCAGAATTTTAGATATGTATAAAACAAACAAACAAACAAAAAGTAAAGATTATCTACCCCAACCTCCTCAGTAGATTTGAAAACTGAAAAAGTAGCTTGCTTAAATTTGCCAACAAATGGCACAACCAGGCCGTGGAGCCAGCGCCCTGGTGCCCGGTCCAGGGCTCTGGCCAGATGAAGCACTGGCCTTGTGTCCTTCTGTCAAGTGAGTCACACTGTTGTCCTCCAGTTACCGTTTTCTTAATTGTGTATCAGAATGCTGATTTGCAACAGAGTTACTAGATAGCCATCATCACTTTGTGTTTAATGTTAGTGGTTGCTTGTTTGTAGGGTGCTCTTCTGTTTTGCTTTTGCAACAACTGGATCTTTATTTAGCTGAATTACTCAGTTGCCTTTATTATCTTAATTGCCCCTCAGCAGCCCTTAATTTCGTATCTTTCTTAACAATTTAAATTACTTCTCGTTCAGCTTTGCAGAGGCCGGATTCCATACTGTCTCGTGAGAGCAGAACCCTCGCACACTGGTCACATTGGTAAAGGATCTACTTTGGCAGGACCGAGTAAAATGATGGGCAAGTCCGAGGATTTCATAAGTTAACAAACTGGAGGAGTGGGCAAATATCTCCATTTCTATCACTTAGCTAGCTCACTCGCTCTACCTACCTACCACCCATCTGTCTATCTCAGCGGGTCTCAACCAGGAGCGATTTTGTTACCACCACCCTCCCCAGGAGACATTTGACAATGTCTGAAAACATTTTTGGTTGTCACAACTGGGAGGTGCTATGGCATCTGGTGACTAGAGGCTAGAGATGCTGCAAACATCCTACAATGCATGAAGCAGTTAGTTCCCCATAATAAAGGACAGTCTGCCTCAAAATGTCAATAATGCCAAGATTGAGAACTGTCTGTCTATATCTAAGCTATCCATTCGATCTATCTATCTATCCACATACTCTTTTTCTGTGTGTCTCTCTCTGTGTCTTTCTATCTTTATAGAAAATTTGTTACATTATATTAAATTGAATATAGTAAAGCAAAAAATGATAAGTAAACTAGGTGATAGGTGGAAAATGTATCATTTTTTTCAAGAAACAAAGACTGGACTCCTAATTTTACTTTGGATTTGGAAAGCTAACTGTAGTTTGGTTAACCTATTTTAAGATTTTAGTCCAATACATGAAGCTGCAAAGACAGGGCCAGGCAACATTTTTCAATGTATCTTGGACATTTGTTTTGAGAGCTGTTAAGAATGTGCACTCATAAGAAGTGTATCTGGCTATTTCTAATAGTTAAACATGAATTGGCTTATATTTACCTTTATAATTGGTAAACGGTTCTCCCAGAAATGACCTTCTAACTCAGTTTGCCTCCTTTTCCACTGTAATATCATTTTTTGTGTGGTAAAAACCAGCGATCTCAGATCAATAAATGGAGAGAAGGACATTACATCACTAAAGAATTTTTATTATTAAGTGTAAAAAGAATGATATAAATAGAAACTGAGCATTAGAACAGCACTGTCATCTTTGTTTGCAGTAAAGATACAATAACAGAGGCTAAAATTAGTGGGCAAAAATTTGTGGAGAAAAAGGATATTTGAATAGTGTCAAATAATTTTCCCCCAGACATTTATTAATTGCAAAGGAACAGACAGTGCGTGCATTGGTTTTCAGTGTCAAGTAATTTTTCACCAGACATTTATTAATTGCAAAGGAACAGACAGTGCGTGCGTTGGTTTTCTCTTGCTGTGTGACAAGTTATCACAAACTCTGTGGCTTGGCGTGATGTCTATTTGTTGTCACTGTTTCTGTGGGCCAGGACTCCGGGAAGGGTCCTCTGCTTGGAGGTTCACAGGGTGAAATCAAGGTGCCGGCAGGTTGAGTTGTCATTTGCAGCTCAGGGTTCTCTTCCATGCTCAGATTGTCGGTATCCTGGTGCTGTGGACCTGAGGCCCTGCGTTTTTGCTGGCTGCCTCCCAGGGCCTCTCAGCCCCACTGTCCGGGCCCAGTCCGGTGCCTCCTCCATGCTTGCAGTAGCCCCTTCAAGGCTGCTGGGAATCTCTCCCACTTTGAATTGGCTCCCCTCTCTTTGGCGGCCTCATTTTATTTGTTCAGGCTCACCCCAGATAATCTCTCCTTTGACTAACCCCAAATCAGCTGATCAGGAACCTTAATTAAAGCTGTCAAATCCCTTCTGCAGTACAACATAACACAGTCACAGGAACTCTCTGTACCATTTTTTTTTTCAACTTTTCTATTAAGTCTAAAATTATTTCCAAAAAAAAAGTTAAAGAATACCAATGGTCTTCCGTGCTGGTTGGTTAAGTTCAGAGAGCTAATGGTTCGTAAGTAGACATTCCCATAGGGTAGTATAAATGCTTACAGAAGAGTGGGAGTTACCAGTTGTTCTTTAAGGAAATGGCAGGAACTCTAGCAAGGAGACAAAGCCAGGTATAGCAAGGACCTGGCCACAGACATTAGGAGTTAGCAAGCAATCCATCCCAAAGAGGGAGGGATTCTAAGATGTGCTAAGTACTGTGCTAGGTCTTTCTGTGCCCTTTGGCTTAGGGGAGCAACTATGGTACCTACTGTACTGATTAAAACATGACTGAGGCTCAGAATTACTAAGGATGCACAGGAGTGGAGCTCAAAATTTGAACAGAGGTAATTCTAGCTGACCTCAAAGCTTGGTTCTTTTCTTTTATGTTATGCTACATCACCAACATCTCGACAGGTGAAGCGAAGTAAGAGAATATTGGAAAGACACAGGGAAGAAACAAGGTGCACAGAGCATCCTGTCTTTCGAGGGAGAACTGAGCTGAAGCTGGAGTCCATCAAGGGAAAGAGAGAGGTCTGAGGGTATAGCAAACTCAGGCTTATTCAAGAAACTATCATTTTAAAGAAGATCAAACCAACAGACGGGGCAGAGCGAAGACAATGCCACACCCCTATTCAATTCTGAACTCAGGCAAGACGGCAGGTGCCAGGAGACCTGTTCATTTGTGCAGTGAGACCAGGACCCAGTGCAGGAGAAGAGAGCTGGGAGGAGCTGGGCAGGCTGCCAGATTTCCTACTCCAGGAAGGCCCGGACAGGGGCAGCTGAACTAGGTATGGTGCCTGGGAAGCAGTTAAGGGACACTCAGGCACAGTATATGCAGCTCATCTCTGCACTGAGCCAGCATCAGAGACAAGCAGGAGACAGGGATGGTCATTCATGGATGGATCCTGTCTTCATGGCTCAGAGCCTGTTAGGTGTGGTTGCAGCGAAGAATATTCAGGCTTTGTTAGCGAGTAAGGCTTCCTGCCTTTGTCAGGTTTTGCCCAGAACTGGGCATATGTGTGGCAAGCATTAGCAAAGCAAACTCTGAGGCACAGAGGAAACTGAGGCTGAGGAAAGGTTGCTGCAATGTTCACCAAGATGACGGATCTCATCTACTTCTTTGATGTGTGTGTTGAACTTGAGACTTTGATTGACGGGGCCTTTGACTAGGTCTCCCTTGATATTCTTACTTACATTCATTTATATTACTTACCAAGTGTTATGGGTGGATGTTAGTACAATTACGTGAATGAATTGAACATTTTTAATCAATTGGTTGTGGTCAATGTCAGAAGAGTATCGCAGCCTGCGTTCTTAGTTCCATCCTGTTCAATTGTTTCTCCAATGGCGCAGTCCGGAGAGTCGCCCTGTCTAGGGTGGCATGCTTTTGCAAAGAGCCAGAATTCAATTCGGCTATTAACAGAGGACTGGTTTTAGCTGTTTGCACAGGGGGAGACAAGACAAAATGAGATTTGGGATGTGTTAAACGGGAAGAAACAGAAAGGAACAGATTGGTGTACATTCTTCCTCCTGGCGATCGGACTCCTGTGTGGATTTTTAATAAGCTCTGTTTTTCTTAACCTCATTTCAGAAATTTAGTTTGGAAGCTTATTGCATTTATAAAAATTTAAATAATATCCTCCCTTCACATACTGAGACAATTTACCTATAAACTTTGCTTTTAGACCACAGAATCTTGGCATCATGTAAATGTTAACAACAAAGAATTAGTAAAGTTTTGTTTTCACGCAGAGACCAACTATTCTTTTCTTTTGGTATTATTGGTTTCTTGTTATAACTGAAGAAAAGCAAGGCCTATTTTATCTGTTTCACACCTTCTCCTATCTTCAATATCTTTACTTACTTTCAATACTCTGTCTCTGATTGATAAGGAGATGGGGAAATCTAACTTAATCTATTACCAGGATCAGTAGTTTAACACTTTATTTAATCATTAGCCAGTTTTCTTACCTGGACTCTCTATCCTTAAAATATTTTTTTAAACAACAATTTTATTGAGATATAATTCACATACCCTACAACTAACCTATTTAAAGTGTACATTTCAATAACTTTTAGTATATGCACAGAATTGTGCATCCAGCATTGCAATAAATTCTACAACATTTTCTTCACCCCGAAAAGAAACTTTTAGCCATCACCCCCACACCCCAGTCCCTCTACCTCCAGCAGTCCTAGGTGACAATTCATCTACTTTCTGTCTCAGTAGATTTGCTGATTCTGGGCATTTCATATAAATGGAACTTTACACCGTTTGCTCTTTTGTGACTGGGCTCTTTTACTGAATGCAATGTTTTCAAGGTTTGCCCACAGTTGAGTGAGTATCAATACTTCATCTGTTTTTATTGCTGAATAATAGTTTATTATGTGAATGTGTCATATAATAAATTACCCTTTGATCTGTTCACGGACATTGGGGTCATTTCCACTTTTTAGATATCATGCACAATGCTGATAACATAACACTGTGTATGAGTTTTTGTGTGGATATATATATATATTTTCACATTAAATAAACAATATTTTTTCTTTTTTTAAATTTCAGAATATTACATGGGTACACATGTTTTAGTTACAAACTAAAAGTAGACTTACCATTTGATCAAGCAATGCCACTACTAGGTATTTACCCAAAGGAAAAAAAAAACATTTTATAAAAAAGACACTTGCACTTGAATGTTTATAGCAGCACAATTCATAATTGCAAAGATGTGGAAACAACCCAAGTGCCTACCACTACATGAGTGGATTAATAAAGTGTGGTATACGGATACCATGGAGTACTACTCAGCCATAAAAAGATGGTGATCTAGTATCTTTTATAACAACCTGGATGGAACTGGAGAGCGTTCTTCTAAGTGAAGTATCACAAGAATGGAAAAACAAAAACTATGTTTACTCAATACTAAATTGGACATATGTTTTCATTTCTTTTGGGTATATGCCTAAGAGTTGAATAGCTGGACCATAAAGTAACTCTATGTTTAACTTTCTGAGAAACTGCCAGACTGTTTTCCTAAGTGGCTACACCATTTTACATTGCCACCAGCAGTGTATGAGGGTCACAACTTCACAGCTTCGCTAACACTTGTTCTTATGTCTTTTTGATTACAGCCTTCCTAGTGGGTGTGAAGTAGTTTCTCATTTTGGTTTTTATTTGCATTTTATTAATGGCTAATGATTTTGAGCATTTTTTCATGTACTTATCCACCATTTGTATACCTTTTTTGGAGAAATGTCTACTCAGATCCTTTGCCCATGCTTAAAATTGGATCATTTGTCTTTTTTATTATTGAATTGTTGGAGTTCTTGATATATTTTATCTTTTATTTATTTACTTTTACACCCCCCCCCCGCTTTGATATATTTTAGATACAAGGGCATTACAGAAATACAATTTGCAAACTTTTCTCCAATTCTATGGGTTATCTTTTTCATTTTTTGATAAGTTTCCTTGTAGGACAAAAGCTTTTAATGTTGATAATGTCCAATTTATCTATCTTTTCTTTTGTTGCTTGTGCTTTTGATGTCATATACAAAAAATCATTACCTACGTCCAAGGTTAGTGAAATGTAAATCTATGCTTTTTTTCTGATACATTTGCAGTTTTAGCTCTTACATTAGGTTTTTGATCTCTTTTGAGTTAATGTTTGGTGTGAAGTGGGGATACAACTTCTTAATTGTTTTGCATATGGATATTCAATTTTCCAGAGTAATCATTGAAAAGACTATTTTTCCCCTATTGAATTATCTTGGCACCTTTGCTGAAAATCAATTAACTGTAAATGTCGGGTTTATTTCTGGGGTTCCAATTCCATTTGTCTATATGTCTAGTTTTATGTCAACCCCACATTGTCTTGATCCCTGTAGCTTTCTAGTAAGTTTTGAAATTGGGAAGTGGGAGTCATGCAACTTGTTCATTTTCAACATTATTTTGACTGTTTGGAGTCCCTTGAATTTCCATGTGAATTTATGATTAGTTTGTCAAATTTGCAAAGAAGCCAGCTGGGGTTTTGATTGGGATTGCATTAAATCTACAGATCAATTTGCCATCTTAACACTACGATGTCTCTCAATCCATAAACATGAATATCTTTCCATTTCTTCAGGTCTGCTTTAATTACCTTCAGTGATGTTTTTCAGTTTTTAGTGAATATGTTTTGCACTTTTCGTTAAACTTTTTCTTATGTATTTTATTGTTGATGTTATTTTAAATAATTTCTTTTCTTAGTTTTGTTTTTGATTTTTTTTCTTTGCTATTGCTCAGAAATACAATTTTTTTTTGTATATTGTCCATGTATCCAGCAATCCTGCTGAACTTATTTATCCTAATAGTTGTTGAGTGTATATGTTGGAATTTTCTATATACAAGATTTTGTCATCTGCAAATATAGTTTTACTTCTTCCTTTCCAATCTGGATGTCTTTTATTTCTTTTCTTGCCCAATTGCCCTGGCTTAAACCTTAAAATGTTGGATAGAAGTAGGTAGAGTGAACATCTCTGTCTTATTCCTGATATTAAAGGGAGATAATATAGCCTTTCATCATTAAGTATGATGTTCGCTATACGTTTTTCATAGATGCCCTTTGTCAGGTTGGGGAAATTTCCTTCAATTCCTAATTTGTTGAATGTAGCATAAAAATCTTAATGAGAAATGAACAATAAATTACTGTGTTTGTTTAAACCCTACTGCATATAATTTATATTAGTGACTAGAGAATTACTCCAAACCCTTACATTTACTGCTGCAACAGGTTACTTCTCACCAAAAATCTGCAAGTCTATTAGAAGAAGATCCAATCTAGAGAGTGTCGTGGAAGGAAGGTGAAGAATTGTGAAGTCTCTATGAGGAGACAGCACCAGGTAGGAGAACAGGGATATAGGGCAGCCCAGAGGCTAAGAACTGCTAAGTCCAGGACAGGGAGAGGAAGGGAACCAGAACTGGGTTGTGGGGATCAAATGCTGGGAGAATGTGGTTAGGAGGCCAAACCCAGTCCTCAGTGCATGTGGAAGGAGGGTAAATTCATCCTACTCTTTGGAGAAGCAGCCTGTCATCGTCTCCAACATAGCACTAACTTAATGGTGGTTACCCCTAACAAATAATTCTGAATAAGGGAATAATCTTTGTAGGATATACTGGGTAAACTTTCGTTATGTGTGGGTGGTTTAACTTGTTTTTTGAATTGTTTATACTGAATTTTGTTTTTTCCCCCCTTCTTGTCCTTTTTTAATGCAATAGTGTTTTAAAAAAATTGTAGATAAGTAAAAATGTGTTTTTTTAAAGAAATTTGTAACAGAGCCTTTCTTCTGTATCAGTTGCTTTGAAAGTTGGACAGCTGAGAACAGGAAGTGGATGAGCATGAGGTATCAATGGAATGGCCCAATCCATCGCTGCTCCAGCTATTTCAAGAAACAAGAGCAGAGCTTTGGCAGGGGCAGGGGCAGATACGGCCAGGGTTAGCACAGGAGAAGGCGCCAAGTCTGAGTGAGGAACAAGAAACAGTTCAAGAGAAAGCCGAGCCTCAGCACTGGTAGGAGTTAATGAAGCTACCAGTTACCAGATACTAGGTGAGGACGAAGCAGGGGCAGATAGCCTCCAGCCCCAAATTTGGGGGTGGCAGAGCTTCTCTAGCAGCCTCAGGCCTTCCCTCATGGGCACAGCTTTGTGGATCTTTCAGGCATAGCCAGCAGATCAGCACCCACTGCCCGGTCCCCAGAAGACTTGATCCTCCAGTGAGCCCTGTGTCGGCACAGCAGTCTGGCAGGCCCTCTCACTGGGAGCAGGGAACGTGGGTTTTCCTGGGTAAAGTCTTTGGGTAGAAAAACAATACTAACGTCTAGCACAGAATTTCCTAACAAGAACACAGACTGAAAAGAAAGAATAAGTTTAATGAGTGTTTTGACAGGTAGATCTACTTGTCCATTAAGACAATTATGTACGTCAGTTTAAGTTAGTACCTAATTATAAACTCTACCCAAAAAGGTAGGTCTGAGGTTGCTTGTAGCTTCTTTTTAATGTTTTGTAGCCTGCCTTTATAGGGTAGCTCAATTTAAACGCATAACTATTTTGAGAATTATTTCTTTTTCAGAGGATGATTAGTTTAGTGCATGAAGGTGATTGTTCTAAATGGGAAATAGCCTTATCTATTCCCTTACTTAAATGAAATATCTGCTAGAGAGATATTTCTAAAACTAATGATTCTTCCATTTGCTTTACAAATTATCTTTTGAGACTGGTAGGTAATTGTGAAATCACAATGGCAGAGATGGGAGAAACCTGCTACTCTTGTTTGAATTACTTTATAAGTTCAGAAATAAAATGCTGCAATTCTGATGGAGCTCCTAATCCTTTCCAGTTTCTCTATTGCACAGAAGAGGAAATGAGATTCAGCTAGGACTAAGCCATACTAGCAGGTCAGAAAATGGTGCAGAGGTTTGCAGTGATGTGCGAAGGTCACGAAGCTATTCGGTGATCGCCCATTCGGTGGTCCCGGTTAAGAGCTGCCTCCTTCCCCAGGCCCAGGGTGGCGAGGCCTCTGTTGCAGCTGCGTCACGCTGCGACTTCTCCCTCTGGCCACTTCTGCTTTCCTCACCCCCTAGAGCTGCTGATCACGACCCAAAGCCCCAGAAACCTGCACATAAAACCTCCCCAGAATCAGTTTCCAGGGAAATCAGCCTAAGACAGCGGGCAGATGCTCAAGATCCTGACCTGCAAAAGCATCCCTGAGCGTATTTCCCCGGCCTGACACCAGCAATGTCCATCCCACGTTTTCTTAAGATTTGGAATAAAACTCTGTCTGGGGCGGGGGGCGGTGAGAAGAGGAGAAGAGATGGGAAGCAACATCGTAGGCAAACCGGTTTTTCCAGTTCCCTTTCCAGGGTGTGGCCTGCCTAATCCAGCTGTGCTGTACTTCTCTGCCTAATTTGAAGGCAGCTGACAGTGACGGCAAAATGGCTTCCCTAGGAATCCCGCGTATTTGTGAAAGTTATCAGAATAAAAATGGACTTGAGTTAAATATACCCTGACAAATAGAGCCAGGTAAGGCCATGCAGGAAGGGTTCTGATAACAAGATAACTATCACAAAAGACTCTGCAAAAACCACAGTCTTGCCCAGAGGTTATTACACCCTACGCACAAAAAAATACTTCTGCAAGAACATCTGCTCAGCAACTGCCTGTCCAACCTCAGAATGTCACCACCCTTGTTATTGATCCTTGTAGCCAAGGATAATTATCTCAAAACAATTATGTAATCCTCCTCGTTTTTTCCTTTAAAAACCTTTGTCTTCCTTTACCACCTTAAATACACAAATAGTTTACTGTGGCACACGTATTCCCATTGCAATGCTTGTATCTGAATAAACATCATTTTCTTTTAGAAAGCCTCTCTCTTAACATATTGCATTAAGGTTATAATTTTCATTAACATTATACATTCTTAGGGAGAGTATTTCCAGCAATTCTGGAAAAATGAATTGTCAGTGCAAACATTTAATTCATCCACAGATATTCAGTACATAATTGCAGAATGATTTAATCAAATAATTTTGTTAGGCAAAGTTCCCAGGAAAAAATTCTATACATACTGGAAATTTTCTTAGGTATTGAATATTCATCTAATATAAATAGACACCTTTAGGACAAAAGGTAAAAATTACCAATTTATTGTGGAAAAAATGTCATTCTATCAGCCTATTAGAAAAAGAATTTGTTAGAAAAACTATCTGAGGTGAGTTTTTAACCTTTAAATTTTGTTCTTCCCATGAGAAGAACAATTGCACTTTGCATTTATGCAACTGCATAAAGAACAACCTTATGGAAAGAAGATGTTACTTGTATTCACCCATCATCTAGCTGCTTCAGATGTGATAACTCCCTTAACTTGAAAGATCATATAGCTTTTCATAAATATATATATATACGTATTTACATTGCATTAAAATTTTCAATTTTCCCTTATGATTTCTTTTAAGCAAATCTGACTTTTACCAAGCAGTCTCGGTAAAGGCTCCTAAAAGATAGTAATGTATCTTCTATTTCATTAAGTTATTTAAATAATTTTTTGAAGTTTTAGGCTTGCTTTTTCAGTGCAATGTTGGAGTACATTTTTCCTATATTTTGAAATGAATAAAACAAATCTAAAAATAAAAGTTAAATATTTCCACAAATCTTAGTCAATATTTTCATTGATTCATGTGAGATGATTTCTTAGGTAAAATGAGGAAAATATATTGAAGTAATTTTTCATAGGAAATTCAGGAACATTTCAAGATAAATACTAATTGTACTTGATCTAGAAGAACACTGTTCACAACTATGATTTGTTTCTACTTACAATTTTATTCAATTTTAACTCTATCAAGGCAAAAACAATTTATGAACTCCTATCATATGGAATTTGTAATTCTAGATGCTTTAGGGAAAATCATTCATCCATTCAATAAGCTCACTGAATGCTTGAGATATGCCAGCTCATGTCTTTGGATACAGGATCAATATGAGTTGGTTCCTTCTACCAAGAAGCTCTTGACCTAGTAGAAAAGATAGATCTGAAGCAGGAAAATACATTGTCTAGTAAATATACAATATCAGCAACTCCACTTGTCCTTATCAACGTCATTATATTTATTTACTGTGGAATTTAATATAAATAAGCACCAAATACTTTTGGTCATCTTTAATTAAAATTATAGTGAGCCCCAAGTTTCTACTGTAGTTAGTGAGAAACTCTGAGTGACAAAGCTGTTGACATGAGTTGTTTTGAAACTTTAAACTGGGTGAGCCAAATTTTTTTATTGAGGTAAAATTCACATAACATAAAATCATTTTTCAAGTGAACAGTTCAGTGGCACTTAGTACATTCACAATATGGTGTGCAATCACTAATTCTATTTAATTCCAGACCATTTTCATCACCCAAAAAGGAAACCTTGTGCCCAGTAAACAGTTGTCCCTTATTCCCCCTTCCATCAGCCCCTGGAAACCGCCAGCCTACACTCTGTCTCTATGAATTTACCTATTCTAGATATTTCATATAAATGAAGTCATTCAATATGTGACTTTTTGTCTTGTTTCTTTCACTTGCCATGGTTTTGAGAGTCATCCACATTGTAGCATGTATCAGTATTTCATTTCTTTTTATGTCCAAATACTATTCCATTGTATGGATATACCACAATTTATTTGTCTATTCATGAGTTGATGGACATTTAATCTGTTTCAACCTTTTAGATGTTGTGAATAGTACTGCACTATTTTACAATCCCACCAACAACGTATGAGGGTTCTAATTTCCCCATATCCTCACCAACACTTGTTATTTTCCTTAAAAATTTTTTGGTTATAGACATCCTAGTAAATGTGAAATGGTATCTTGTTGTTTTGATTTGCATTTGTATCTCTTTTTTAAAAATTTTTTATTCAACGAACCCATTGCTCAGTCTGTATATATTTTTTTGGAGAAATGTCTATTTAAGTCCTTTGCCTATGTTTGGTCAGGGTGTTTGTCCTTTTGCTGTTGAATTGTGAAAATTCTTATATATTCTGGATCCTAGACCTTTATCAGTTATATAACTTCCAAATATTTTATTTCATTCTGGTGAAACTTTCTTCTTTCTTGATCTTCAAGAGATAAATTTCCTTGATTATCTTCTTCAAGAATTCTTCTCTGACTCTCCTTAGTCCTCTCTGTCTGCTTTTTTTCATATACACTTCTATACCTATCCTGTCTGCTGGCTTGGTAGGAAAAGGAAAAAGCCCAGGTAATTAAAAATTCTTGTTAATCGTATGTCACCCCCATAGTCTCACATAGCTGTCCACTTAATATTCTCCCTCAGAATAAAGAATAGAAGAGCAAGGCTATGTTTACACTTATAAATCACTATTTTTCTTCAGTGTTCCACAAGGAAGAGATCTAAATTGTCCTCTTTGGGCTCCAGGGATGGTAAATAACTATTTAGCTAGCCAGCCTGGCCACAGCTTCAATATACTAGTCTGGTTGATCTAGTTAGCATTTGTTCCAATCCTAACTATTAGAATAAAATTTTATTTTGGAGAAGTGAGGAATGCCTGTTTCTAAAGTCCCCAAATTAAATATGTGATACTTGTTAATTATTGCTTTAATTTTTGAAAAAAATGTTGATTTTCCTTTTGTTTGGTGTGTCATGTTTGTTTTTGTTTGAAAAATGCACATGGGCTCACTTATGTCCATTAAATTCTACTTGAGACTTCAATCCCCTAAATCTATTTTTCTCAGTTGGTAAATACTAGATCAGAACACAGTTTAACTCTTTATAATTTGTAGGTGGTGAAGACAGTGCTGGAATGAAAACCATGATGCCAATTTTGAGTCTGAACCACCGCAAGGTATTAAGCTTTGTGTCCCTGGGTGAGTTGTTTCACCCTCAGTGCCAGCATCGTGTGAAGAAGGGACAGTGACAGCCCACAGTGAGCACCTTCGTTCCTCAGAGTCTGTGTTGCAGTTATTATGCACCTGATTATACAGTCTGTCTTAGTAATCACTTTCTGCATTTTCTTGGAGAGTCTAAATTTTGGCAGTGTTGGATAATAGATTGAAATCTTCTCAAGGCATAGACCCTGTCTCTTTCTTATATTTTATCTTTCAATAAAACCTAATGCAGTTCTGGGCATAGAATAGTTGCACATATATCTTTGTTGAGTAAATGGGTTTGAAGAATTTAAAATGTCAAAAAGCTAAATATTATCAGCACCAGAGACTTACATGGTTACAGAAATGCCTTCACTTAAGAAATGTGCATAGAAGTGATCCAACAGCATATCACTGTCACCAGGAGATCGGATTAAGGCTTTCATGAGCTCAATGAATTCTCTTAAGCTTCTAATTCTTCCATGTCTTTTCTTATGTACAGGAATATATTCTCCTTCTTACAGTCATGGGAATTTCAATTCAGATATGGGTCCTCTTATTATGCTGGCAAATCAGAATTAGAGGAAACCTAGATTGGAAATAGAAACAGTACCAGGTCCGGTGAATGGCAGCAGAAGTAGAAGGTTTTTTTCAAATTTGGCTTTGTGAAAGGTAACAAGGGCTCGGGGAAGGTAACAAAGGTAGAGGGAGAGAAGGGGGCGAGGCAGGGACATAGCCCCTTGGTCTGTATGATGTTTGTTAAATAAAAGTCACCCAAAGCTCCATCCTTCTCAAACATTCAAGTTATTGCACATGTTTGGAATCATAGTGAGATTTGGAAAGTGGAAGTCAACAATGGAGTCATAATATTCTAATGCACTTAATGGAAGTTCAAAGAATGTTCTGAGCATTCGTATTGCCTGCCATAGTGGCACTTCAAGGACTGGTGATCCTTCAGCATCTCTAATTAACAAAAGATGGTAAATGGAAATTAATTATACAGTACCCTCATTATTGTTTTCAAATGTGCAAAATGTTGATTTTTTTTGTTGTTTTTGTTCTCTGTGTTGCATATTATCATTTTGTTTTGTTAAAGTATAGGGTTTTCTTCTGTCCACTTGAGATTTATATTCCTTCAGGCTATTTTTCTCCAAACAACTAGTCTCCTTCTATAGTGGTGATTTTTAGTTTAAGTTTTTAGGAGCATAAACCTTAAGAGTGCCAAGGGAATGCAGTGTCCTTGTTTATAAATGTCTATTATTCTAAAATAAGTAGCCTGGTCTCTGAGTGTGGGACATTTGCTCGTGGAGGCTGGGGCTGTGGAGTGTTTCCATTGGGCTTGTCCTCACATCACCTGCTGTCTGCAAGCTCTGGCACCCTGGGGGCCCGGAGCTGGCTCCTGTGGGGCTCCTGATTCCCTACAGTTCTGGAATCAGCAAGCGGCTCAGTCGTTTGTGGAAATCTTCGGCTGAATCTGGCCTTCCTTGTTTACTCTAAAACTGAAATGTCAGAGACCAAACGCTGATAGATTTCCCCAAGGGGGAAAAACTAAGGAACTCACATTTGTGGAGCATGTGCTGTCCAAGCACTGTGAGTGCTTGTGTGAGTACCATCCCCTTCCTCACAACCGTGCAGTGAGCTACCATCGTCACCATTTAGAACTGGGGCTACTGGGGCCGGTACATGTGGAGGGCTTGCCTAAGGCTCTCAGACTGCACAGCCAAGCCCTTGCATTATTCCAAGTTGCTCAGTTTCCTTCCTTGCAATTGCTCTCTCCTCTCCTCACCTCTCAGATCCCTAAGACACAAGATCTCAGTACTAGACATGCCTTTCCTCTCTGTAGGACCCTGGCTCTCACTCTCACAACCACACACAATGTACACTCACTCCGAGCTGTGTCTCATAACATCATGAATCCTTGCTAAACTTACCCTCTCGTGTTTATTTATATTTCATTATCTTTTGCAAAGGATTTTTTTTTTGTATTTTTTAAACAGGTAAAATTAAAGATAGCCCCATTTAATTTTCCATTCTCTTCACTATTTTAAGTACGTGACGATAGTGGGTGTATCACAACTGCTTACACATTTAACCAGGACAGTATTTAGATGCTAAATTGATTCTACAAACCATGACTTTGAGGAGGGGAAAATGCATTTTCAAAAATCAAAACGTTAATGTAATGGGTAGCTAACTGACTTTTAGATGCAAATATATCATCCCATATAATATGGAAAATTATTTTGCTAATTCATCATTTTATTTCTCCTTGTGCCAATGTTAGGATTCTTAGAATGTTTGTGTGGATAAGAGAGTCCTTATACCTTAATAAACGAGGGTTGGGGTAGCCACATGTTTGCAAAGCAGAGCAGGAGGACTTGTCTGGAATCTGTGCTTATACAGCAGGAACTGTTTTCATGAATTAAAGTCACAGAAGAGAATGGGAGTTGGAGGGTCTGTCTTGGTCAAAGTTGACTGTTAAGAGCCTTTCCAGGGGAAGCTGCTCTGATTGATCCTACCATTTCCTCAGGGTTAATGCTGCCCACAACAGCTGCTCGCATTATTAGAACCAGGATCTGCCCACTGTCTCTGATCAACAGAGTCAAATGTACCAACATTTCCTCTCCTGATTTCTTTACAAATGCCAAACCACTATAACCATGTTCTTTAAATAAGTCCTAATACAAAGTTTCTCAACCTTGAGAAAGTGCTAAGGCTCTTTACTTATACAGTATTAGAGTTTAAATATTTTATGTCCACACTGGATATGAGTCATAGACAATTAGGTGATTTAGCAGCCTTGAGGTATGGGTGGGGAGAGGGCTTAAACTGGAATATTTTGCTCTCTCTGAATTTGCCACTGACTATCAGGAAAATTAATGTGAATTTCAAGATCAAACACAATTGATACATCTGGAATCTCTTAGTATAACCGGCTCCACGAACCGGTTTTATTTGTGCTAAGTAAGTAATAGCACAGAAACAGAAACTTATGGTCAAAGGTTCATGAAGACATTTTGATTTTGGTCTCTTAATGCTAGTTGCAGATGCAGTTCAATCCACTGACGTTACTGTCTGTGGAAATGTATACACAAAATCTGCTTCCGACTCTCTCTTTCTGAGTGTTGGTTGCAAGCTGGCCTGTTACGTATACATTGTGTTGCCATAGCAAAGGCCGTTGCCTAGAAAAATTTTAAAATGAATCCGTAAACTATTAATTTTTGTATAGTAATTTATTTCAAAATGAGCAAAATGGTTATTCTTAGAATCCAAAGAGAATATCAAAACAATCTTATTCTTTGGAAGTATTACATATAATTGAATTTGCACTTAAGTAGCAAAATATTTTGAGACTAGTTAGATTGTTTTTAAAATAGCTTGATCTTGATCCTTATGTAAAAAAATGTTATGACTTTGGACCATTATTTGAGATGCTAAGGATTGATGTTAGGGGTTGTTCAGTCTGTAGTCAGGTGATATCATGTCAATAAATTTTATTTTGAGGTATTGGTATGTTAGAAAGATCAAATTCATTAACATCTATTAGCAGGATGTGTTCTAAAACTACTGTATTCATAGAACTTAAAGATGTTACATTGTTCAAATAGTAAGTCTCACTAGAATACTTATGTTTGTTATTTTGGTAGGTTTTTTTTTTAAAGTTTAAAAGTAATAGTTAAAACTATATTCTGTGATTGTTTCTTGGTCTATGTTTTAAAATTCATTTTATAATATTATTTATGAAAATATATTTAGATATTAAATTTGTTTAGACATTAAATGACTTTGTTGAGGGCACAATCACATCGATTGTATATCTAATATTTACAGGCTATCGAAATGGTTAATAAAACTGCTAAAATAAATCAGGCAAATGTAAATGAGATAAATGTAATAAAATTGCAAGAAGTTTTCTATAATCTGTTTCTTTTTAAACTTCTCAGATCTATATCTCAGAAGTTTAACTTTTGCTGTTGTCTTACAACTTTCAGCTTTTCCTCCCCTGGAGAAGGCCTGAGCCAATAGCCTTCTCCTCCAACCTTTTCATCAGCTCCTGTGACATTTCCCCTCTGGTTCTAAGTTGCTGTAAAGGTCTGATGTTGACATGTTTACCTTAAAGGTCTGAAAAGTTGCGTTTTTTCTTAGCTTCTTGATATGTCTAACTTGTTAAACATGGCCAAAAATCTTCTTATACTGAGTTGTATATTCTCCTTCTCAAGTATTAATTTTCTAGTTTCTTTTTTCCTTTATAGTATAATGTTTGCTCATGACCCTGGACACTGTGTTCTTATGACTGATAAGTTCTGGTATGCTTTCGATGACGTTTGACTTCCAAGTTGTCTAATTGGGTTTCCCATAAGAAAAAATAATTGCACTAAGGAAGGCTTTTCTTTATCTTTTGGTAACTGGCCTAAGAAACAAAGATTTTATGTTTTATCAAGATAATTCCTATGTTGTCCTTATAAGGCTTTTGATTACTTGGGAAAGCTGAGCTTTAAAAAGTTAAGTTTTTTTTCTGTATTCTCTTTAAAGTCTTATGATTATCTCTCTTGGTTAAGCGAATTGCTATTATTTTATAATAACCTGTGATTCTGTTTTGATCAAATGTTTCAAGCCTTTTAACATCTTTGACAAATGTCCACAACATCTAGATGATTTGAATGCTTAGCTGTCTGTAGGCTTCTGTTTTCCTCTCATTGTCGGAGCTAGGCAAGACTTACAACCTTTTGTTTAGAATGTTGTTTGCTCATTCTGATACAAGAGCCTCCAAATGCTTAACTCAAATTGTTTTTAAAAATGCTTATATTTGTATAGCGAATTTCCTATGAGTCTAACAGTAGCCAGATGTTAATAGATAAGTTATTTTATTTTATTTTTTTTTTGAGACAGACTCTCACTCTGTTGCCCAGGCTAGAGTGAGTGCCATGGCGTCAGTCTAGCTCACAGCAACCTCAAACTCCTAGACTTAAGCGATCCTACTGCCTCAGCCTCCCGAGTAGCTGGGACTACAGGCATGCGCCACCATGCCCAGCTAATTTTTTTGTATATATATATATTTTAGTTGTCCATATAATTTCTTTCTATTTTTTTAGTAGAGACGGGGTCTTGCTCTTTCTTGCTCAGGCTGGTCTCGAACTCCTGACCTCGAGCGATCCACCCGCCTCGGCCTCCCAGAGTGCTAGGATTACAGGCGTGAGTCACCGCGCCCGGCCGATAAGTTATTTTTATAACCTTGCTTTTAGCATTTGGTGTTTTTGGTCTTACGTTGCTTAAAATGTTTTAAAGGTTGATGAATGCCTGTCCACCTCCATTCTCATCTGGCCTAGAACATTTAATTCACTACAAGTCTTTTGACTTTAACTTCTTTGGCCACAGGGTCCCACTGAGGGACAGGATGGAAGTGGGGCAGGTAGCCACACCACCCTGGCAACAATGGAACAAAATAAAAGTTTGGCCATTGATGCTGCCTCTGGCAAATCGTGGCCAAAAGGGGAGAAATGCAAACTAAAACAAAATCCTAGGACCTCCCCCACCGACTGAATGGACCCCCTCTTGGCCAAGGGAACCCCAGGGAAAAACTTAAAACTGTGTTCCTGGCCATGAAGGGAAGGAAGGTGGGACATGTCTTGTCATACCCCCGTTCTGTTGGTGAAAAAGAAAAAAGAAACCTGGAATCCAGGAAAGCCAGTTTATTCAAGATCTAAGTGCAATCAACTAAATAGTGGAGGATATTATTATTATTATGGAAATTTTGCCTTATTTTCAGTAATAGATTTAAAACATACTTTCTTTTGCATTTCTCTTGCCCTCAAATCCCAAGTACTATTTGCTTTTGAATGGGGGCCCCAACAATCTTCAGGAAATTGTAGCCAGAGACTTGAGGGAAATAATTTTAGGCAAGAAAATGATTTTACAGTATGTAGACAGTACCCTAGTAGCCAGTGAGACTGAGGCTGAATCAAGGCAATGTGCCGTGATTGTATTAAATTTACTGGGTGACAAAGCATATAAAGCATCTCAAAAAAACCCCTCAGATCTCAGCTCCAACTCTCAAATACTTGGGGTTTAAATCATCTTTTAAAACTTGGAACTTCCAGATAGAGAGAGGCTATAAACTGAATAGCAGTCCCTACCACCCACAGCAGTTGCGAGGATTCTTAGGTATGGCCAGGTTTTGTTGGGTTTATGTTACTAACTTCAGGCCAATAACAAAACCTCTCTATAAGGTCTTAAAAGGGGAAGAAAAAGAACTATTCATTTGGACAGGGAATGCCACAGCCTTTCTTGACTGTTAAAAATTAATGACTGCCCCCACATTGGGCCCCTTGGTCTTATGTAAGCCTTTTGACTTTTTCTATCAAGAAAGGCAAGGAATTGGACTGAGGGTATTGACACAAACTTTAGGGGATCATAAGCAACCTGCATCTTATTTCTCTGAGCAATTGGATGTGGTAACAGAAGGATGGTCCACTTGTCTGAAGGTGGTGGCTTCTACCTGTGATATTTTACTGGAGCCAAAAACTTTACCTTTGGACAACTGTTCATACCATGCATTATGTATTACTCCTACTAGAACAAAAAGCAGGTTTTTGGTTAACTGCAAGTGGCCGGATGGGTAAATATCAGGCCACTTTGTGAGAAAATCCTAATGTAATTCTGCAGGTAGTGTCCACTTTAAATCCAGCTGCCTCGCTGCCTACAGACTCTCATTCCCCATTCTATGACTGCATTCAGACTATCGATCAAGTGTATTCTAGTCCCCAGGATTTGACTGACCAGCCTCTGTCATACCCAGATAAGCTGCTCTTTATGAATGAAAGCAGCATTATGGAAATGGGACAATGCAAACTGGGTATGCTATGGTTACCGGCCAAAAGGTAACTGAGGCACAAGCCCTACTCCCTGGGACATCTAGAAACATATACCCTGCATGTCTAGCTTGTCCTTTGGGGGTTTTCATTTGCCTGGCAAGACAACTCTTTAGTTAAGAGCTCTCAATCTATTGCCTCTTCCACTAAGCTATCTCACTGCTGTATTGGCTACTTATAACTGTTTCATGAATGACTAGGGGAATTATAGGATGGAGATTCTATCTGGGGAACACTGGGCCACTGTTTCCTGGGAGGGATCCCCGATGGGGATGGGTACTTCTTTTGATATGTTTTACTACCTTGGTGGGGAGAGGCTGGAAACTCAGCAACATGTACTAAAAAGTTTTGGTTATGGGCCCAACATTTTTCTTCTTCCTTATACCCCAACTATGTCCCGTTTCAGCAGGAAGCATCCAGGTAGATCGATGTCCAGATTCTCCAAGATTGAGGAATGAACTAAAAAGGAAGAGGGAGTTGTAACTGCCTCCATGAACCCCTATGTGTTTTTTATAATCCTCTCAACTCAAAAGTTCTTGACCCTTGGAGCTTTTTCTCAGAAATGATGAACTCAAACTCCTGGCCTCAAGTGATCCTCCTGCCTCAACCTCCGAAAGTGCTGGGATTAGAGGCATGAGCCACCACACCTGCCCTGAAATGATAGATTTTCTACAAGACAAAGGAGTTGAGATGCTGAAGTCCCCAGGACAGACTTCCTAATGTCGAGATTCACCATTTCCCACAACCTGCCCCCAATGCATGTAGGTCCTTGTGAGATACACCACAGCCTGCTCCAAGGCATGTGTCCCCTTCTTTCAAAGCCCATGATATCCCTTAGGGAGAAAAATTTGAGACTGCTTCTCCTGTTCTGCCAACAAGATGTCTGTCATATTAAAAATTCCTTTGTTTCTTGGCAATCTTCATTATCTGAATAATTGGATTTTTGTGCAATGAGCAATTGGACCTAGGCCAAAACCTTACTGGTTTCAACAACTTTAGTTGCCCATTAAAAATATAAATGCATATACATAGACACTGTGGTAGTCATGAAATCATCAAATTATTAATTTGGGAAGAGCCATAGCAATATTCTGGTCCAGTCCCCTCAATATTGGTTAGAGTGTGACTTGCCTAAGGTCACCTGCTGGGTAATGGAGGAGGACTAGAGCCTTTGTCTTATTACCCACATCATTGTCTTTAAAGTGGCAGGGAAAAATTAATAGCAGAAACGTTACACTCCATGGAAAAGGGAGAGGTCATTTAATCTTTTCATTATTTTATCCACATAATACAAATAATGTATATTTATATTTCATAATCAATTTTTGTTTTTAATTGGTATTTCTATTTTATACTTTTAAATATCACATAATTATGATCATATGCCAGCAATAGATAGATTTTGCTCACACTGTAAAATAGTAGACAATTCAGAAAAGGAGACCACTAATAGAAACAAAGGGAAATTTCTAGCAGGGATTTATGATATAGTGTGAGACTGGGTCTTGGTTTTTCTTTACAACACCTGCTTTGAGAAAGAAATGTGATAATAGAATTAAACTTGAGAACAGTCTAACACACATTTCTGAGCACATCAACACTTGCTGAAAAGAGTGATCTATATGTACTTAAAGTAATAGGAGAAAGAACAAGTCAACATTAAAAAATGAGTTATGACTTTTCATTAACACACAATTTTATTTGTTATTTTTAATACATTTGGCCTCTCCCAGGAGAGAATAGTAAAATTTGTTTTTTTTTTTTTTGGATTATTTTTTGTTCAGCTGAGCAATCTCTAGGGTTAGCTTTTAGAAATTATACTAAGAATACTCCCTGGTCCCTGTAGTTTGATGAATTTGAAGCATGGTGCTTTAAACAAAAACTTGATTATAATTAATACAGGGCAGAAAATATCCAATTGATTAGAATAGACGAAGGTAACATGTTGCTTTTTAAATTTTTTTTGAGACAGGGTCTCACTTTTTTGCCCAGGCTAGAGTATAGTGGTATCATCATAGCTCACTGTAACCTCAAAATCCTGGGCTCAGGCTCAAGCGATCCTCCTGCCTCAATCTCCTGAATAGCTGGGACTATAGGCATATGACACAATGACTGGCTAATTTTTCTATTTTTATTTTTTTAGATACAGAGTCTAGCTATGTTGCCCAGGCTGGTCTCAAACTCCTGGCCTATGCAATCCTGTCTCAGCCTCCCAAAGTGCTGGGATTACAAGCATGAGCCACTGCACCTGGCTGCATGTTGCATTTGAAGACCAAGTCTACCATTTATTAACTCTGTGATCTTTGGTCTTATTTTATGTATCTGTAAAATTGGGAGGATTATAATATTATTATTGAACTATGAGAAAGATTAGTACCTTTAATGTAAAGAGTCCAACACATAACAAATATTTAATTAATTTGACCTTGGAGAGCTTAGTCTATAGAACTGGGAGGGCTTCCCAGTGATCCAGAAGGGAAAGAAGAATGGAGGCATACTTTTATTCTATGCCTGCCAGCCCTCTATGTCCAGCCCCTGCAGGGTGAAAGGTAAGGCGGCAGGAGGGAAGGTTGAGTTCAGCCTTCTCTGAGCTTTCCTATAACCCTGTGTTCTAGAGGCCCAAGGGGTGAGAGTGTATTTAACAACACCATGCAGTTTACTTTCTCCACATCAGCCCAGAAGGGGTGAAGAAGGGGAACACGTGTCTTGGCAGTCTTGAGTACTCAAGATAAAGAGAGCCTCTACCGGCCTCCACCAGCTGCAGTTCTTCAGAGACAAATCCTGAAGCCCAAGGCACGGTTCTTTCCTGGGCACCTGCCCATCCACATTGACTGGGGCAACATGGAAGTATTTCACCAGGGCCCTGGGGTGTTTCCTGATCTTTAAGGGGAGTTGTTGCACTGGGCACCACAGATCAAACTAATCACTGGGCTCTTGTAATGCGCTCACAATCAATGCAATTACTCCACTTTAAATATTCAAATCTTTCCCATTGGTGGGAAGTTTGTGCAGCAAACTCAACATTGACAGCTTTTGTATTTTTTCATATAGACTTGTTATTGTTTCCTATTTAATTCTTGCCAGTACTCAATTTATCATGACTTCAAACTACTTTTGCTGACTGGTTATAGGCTTACTTAATGCCTGCCCACATGTTGACATTTGGGGAAACACCACAAAATCTCTTGCCAGCAGCAAACTGGTCCCTCTAAAGGGTCACCCAGAGACAGTACTCATGTCTAGATTTCTTAGGGCATAAAATAAATTTCAGAAAATTACTGCTAAACAGCCTGAATGGCTTCATACCACACTTACAGCTCAAACACCACTCTCTCTTTCTCTCCTTTTTATTTGATATTTATGAAACATTTACTTTGATGATACTAAGATGAATGAGATAGTCTCCGTAGCTCCACTTTGGAATCACAATGGTATCACCAGCACCTCTCTGGGCTGCACGATTATAGAGAGCTGAGATACAGACGGTGCCTGGTCTCCCCTGGTGGATGACAGGTCCTTCAGCAGCACATTCAAAGGCAACTGAGGGGGGTGAAAAAAGACAGGGTGGAGACAGCTTTCTCCCAGAGCTCCCTAGAAATAGCGACCGTGGGAGATTCTCTTGAAATATTAGCTTTGATGAAAACCAAAATTAAATAAAAAGAGGGCTGATAAATGAGCTAAATAAGTGTCCAAGTGTAAGAGACAATTCATCAGAGCCGGTCAGGATCTAAACGATAACCAAAGTTCCTCTTTTGCCAACGGAAAAGCTGTGGAATGATTCCGATGATCTGTGTGATGTCTTCAGCTGCCCATTTTACTTTTCCTGTATAGATATATTCAGAAGTAATTCAATAACTTAAAAACGTTTTTATAGAAGTGGAATTCAAAGTTATTATCTTCAAGATCATTAAGCTCATGGAGTAAAGCAATTACAAAAGGTAAAGAAAAATTTCAAGGTTCAAATGCATATCAATTTGACTTGCTCACGTTTCAACACAGAACAAAAGCCAAAATAAGGAATAAATAAATTCAATGATGAATTTTTTGGAAACTAGAGAATTTCTCCCTTGAGTTTTGTTACAGACCTCGAGGACATTGATGAAATCATTCAAATTTCAGTTTCACTTTTTATCCTGCCATGACCCACAGCGATTGTTAGGGATATTAGATGCACAGAGTAGCTACAGGCAATGAAAGGGCATCGGAAAAGGGCAGCATAATATTAATACTATCTATCACCTCTTGAGTTTTTCATAGATACGTTTCAGATTCTCCAGAATCTTCTTTAATTATCACTCAGTCATTGTAGAAATATTTAATGGGCTGAGCAATGTACTAGTCTCATTGGGACCAATAAAGAAATAGAAGCCATGGTCTCCAGCCTAAGGAAATTGAAATATGGATTTGGAGGAAAGCACAACACACAAATTGGCTGAGACAGCTGTGCAGGGGCAAGTGGCTGCCCCCTCCAAAGAAGTAATAATGGAATTAGAGGAAAGAGGGATTTCTGAGACTCCATGGAGGTTTCTAGTAGATGGGGCAGAGATTGTATAAAGTAAAAAGTGTAGAGAGACCTGACTGTGAATTATTTTCTAGTGAGTGGAAAAAAAGGTCAATGTTTTTGAGGATAAATTCAGTATAATAGTAATATTACAGAGCCTCCATCTTTCAAAGCCGTATTTGAACTTGTCTTCTCCCAAAAGTGTAAGTTGTCAACTACAGCACTTTTCAGGTTTTAGAAACAATATTTCATTTTGAATGAAAGTGCTTGTTTGTCATTCTCTCTTGTGAGACAACCATCTTCTTGAGGACACAGACTGGGAGAGTCTAGCTTGGAGCCTCAGAGGCAGGCACAAGGGTAACAGGAATCGCTCTGAAATACCTCCTGCATGAGTGGTTTTTAGTCACTTATTTTTCATACTCAACCAAAAAGCTTGGAACGAAAGCAAACTAAAACAAAAAGCCGTTTATTTTTAGCTTGAATTATTTAGATTAATACTGAATTGTCCTTTGAGTGGTAAAGTGTTTTTATTTATGCTATCTCCTTGAGCAGGAGTTCAGAGACTTGCTTGATAACCTGAATATCAAGCATTGCCGATTTATAAATGTTTATTTGACTTTAGGTAATGATTTTAATTTTTAATAATAGAAAGTTATTTAAATTCTGTATTAAATGGAAGGGCTTTTCCCCCTAATTGATAATGTACAATCTATACCACATAATAAATCTTATGAATACTTACTGAATAATCCATCAATAAACTGTACCGTATTTAAAGATGAAATTAAAAATGTTTTATCATTCTAAAGTAGGCAATAAATCAGCACAATTTAAATTGACTGACTTCGTAGCAAAAAAGTGATCCTGATTTTCATTACCTGAGAACAAGAACGTTATAGTAATACTATAACTACAGGCAACTAAGCTTTTCTCCCAAAAAGAGTAATGTACGTGATATTGATTGGTGAGATGGGTGTGGGGAGGTAGGGGCAGGCAGAGAATGTGTGAACGCAAATTCCTTTACTGTTCTTTATCCATTCATTCAGAACAACCACAGATATTTCTGATCACTAACTTTCTGAGTCTCATAATATTCCTCTGAAGTAGAAGTTGGACAAGTTTTATAGGTTGAAAATCTAGAAGTCGTAAATAGTCATTGACTGTCGGAGGAGTGTGCTGTGTCTCTCTGTCTTTAATCCTATGTACTCTTCCCGTTTCCATTCTCTGCCTGATTGTAAAAAGGGATGTGTTACTTGAAATGTCCAGGAATTCAAATGAATTTTTGATATGTGCTTCTCCACTTTACTAAATGTATAGTAGAGTCAGTTAGGGCTTCAGAATATAATGTAAAGAATGGATGAAACTAATAGGGTAATGTAGTCAGTAATACACTTTCCATTTCAAGTGTTGCTTCTGATATACATGATTAAAGAGGAGTTCACGATATTTTCATAGAAAAGGAATCTCTAACACATTAGTGGTGAATGAAATTATTTTAGACCTATACTCAAATCACATGATATCCAGGAAAAATGAAGAGTGTAATAGAATAGAAATTTATTGGCAATAACTTTATTGAAATTGTTCATCTTGGTATCTATCTTTAGAGCCCCAAGCAATGTCTAATATATAGTAAGTGAACAAAAATATTCTTAGAAGCGACATGGATGGTAAAATGCATTAAAGCTTTAATTATCTTTGTGGCTTTTAAAAGAAATATGGAAATCTCTAAAGAAGCAGCTATACCCTTAAGGGAAATTATATCTAGATGGATTTGCTAGAACTACACACAACCTTAGATAAAGGTACTTGTAAGGTTGGTGGAGGGGGCCGTGTAGCCCCCTCCCCTGCTACAAACCCCTCTGCCCTAAGCAGTGAGTCAGCTCCACTTTTCTGCTTGAACAAACACCTGGCCCAGCCATATCCTGTGACGGGCAGCACACTCAGCCCCCACGCTGTCTACCGGACCCTGGAGACATCCTGTTGCAGCCCCAGAAACATCCTGCTTATTGAGGACTTGATAATCCACTTAAACAAGCACCTAAAAAGCAAGCCCCCTCCACTTATGCCCCTCACTGCATATAAGTACCCTTGCTTCAGTCCCAGACTACTGCGACTTCTCGAGTCCCTGGTTTCTCCCAGGACCCGGGAACCTCGCCCAGGCCCCTCCCTTGGGACCCGTTACCGTCACCCTGGAGCGCTCAAATAAAGCCTCCTTGCTTAACCCTTTCAACTCTGCTCATCTTTCTTTCTCTGGCGCCGACCATCCAAAAACCTTACAGTACTAAACATTCATCAGGCATGTATGTTCTTTTGCAAGGAGTAGGGAGGGGTGAATTTGAACCCAGCATTTTTCTCTAGAGCCACGCTTGACACTTCTGGTAGAACAAGTCTTCCTCGGGGTGGGGGGGGACTGCCCCAAGTCTTGCAGCATGTTTGGCATCCTTCACCCCCTGAAAGCCAGTGGTAGTCCCAGGCAATTGCGACTATCAAAATTATTTACTAATGTTTCCAAATGCTGATGAAAGCAGGTTGGGGTGGTACCATTCCATGCTCTTGTAGTTTTTGTTGTGATGAAGGGCAAGGTCCTTGCAGGACAGGCTCTGGCCAGGGAACACAGCAAATGTGTCTGGACAATGGGGAGATCACCCACCTTAGCCCCCTCAGAGTTTTTTCTCACTGACCAAGCAGCAGAAACCAAAGACACAATCTTTTCTCTAGTTTTGGATAACTGTAAATTTATATCCCATACCATCATACTGTGGAAACAAAGGGATCAGCCAAATGGAAAAAACCAAAAACGACTATCTGTTCCTTACTTGCTGTATCGAGAGAGTCGGCTACCTCCTCTTGCATCTAGGCAGACTCACTGCAGGCAGAGGAGTGGGAGCTCCATGGTGGAGAAACAGGAAGGCTCCAGGTGTGCCCTGAATGGACGCTGTGGGCCTGGGGACACTGTAGCAGGACTAACTGGAAGAAGGACGTCTTATGTGATTGGTTAGGGGAGCATATTTGACTTTCTCTGATTGATCCTAAGTTGGAAGTGGGGAGAAAACTAGGGAAGCTGTCAGTTATTAATCAAGTCCTAGCCATTTTGGACCAATTGCCACACAAGTTATTGGTTAGTTTCATGAATTGTCACTGGAATTGGCAATCTGGCCTCTTGCAAGTCTGACTTATAGCAGGCCAGCTTTCTAGGTTGTTTATCATAGATAAGAAGGGTGGTTTCCTGGAGGCTGCTGCATGCTGTGGGTCACAGTTTTATTTTTATATATGGTGTGACCACTGTCCATTTGTATATTCAGCCTTTCACTACAAATGGAAACAGTAACTTCCCTAAGGGAAATATCTTGATGACAAAAATAAGATAGGGATTATAATGGAAATGGAAGAATTATATGAGTCTTTCTTAGTCATATGTGTTGGAGTATAGGTGTACACTAGGATTAATATACAATCATGTGCCACATAACATTGTTTTGGTCAATGACCAGCAGCATATATAATGGTAATCCCATAAAATTATAATACCATATTTTTACTGTACCTTTCCTATGTTTAAATGTGGAATACTTTCCATTCTGTTAAAATTGCCTACAGTATTAATATTTAGTACAGCAACATGCTGTACATGTTTGTAGCCTAAGAACAATAGGCTATATCACATAGCCTAGGTGTGTAGTAAACTAGACCATCTAGGTTTGTGTAAGCACACGCTATGGTGTACACACAATGACACAATCACCTAACAATGCTTTGTTCAGAATATATCCCTGTCTTAAGTGACACATGACTATACATTTAAACATTCCTTGAGATTTGTTCGTTTTTATTTTTTGTTTTACTTTTTATTTTTTTTCCAATTTCTTTGGTGCTAAGAGTCACATTTAAATGTAGCAATATCCTTCCTATAATTCTAAGGCAAATTAATTCTATACTTTGATGTAGCCTTATACAAATTCATTTTATCAGTTATTACAGTGGTTAGAAAGTTCCTTTTCCCAGAATTCCTAGGAATAACAGAAATCTTAGAAATACACAGGGTAACTGCTTTATCGCCTGATTAGTAAATTAAATTACTCTAAAAGGATATTCTTATGATGGTTAATATACAAATCTGCAAACTTCTTTTCTACTTCACCTATGTTTTAATCTTGTATCTGCTACTCATTGTATTATTGTTATATTAGGATTCTCATTTTCTCCTGCAAACTGTTTGACACCAAAATTAAAATCTCATTATCTGCATTTAGTGCAGAGTGTTCTTAACACACAAGTTGAAAACAAAGAGTAAGACAGTATTTTTCTAATCTTCTAATGTTTGTTACATGGTATACAGTAAATGCTCAAGAAATGTTTAATTCTTCAGTAAATCTCTTTCTTCCCTACCCCCCCAAAAAGATTTGGAAGTTTATAGAGCACCAAATAAACAAACACCCAAATTAATAACAACAAAATTCAATAAACACCCAAATCTTGTAATTCATTCACTCAACAAATATTCAGTGATAGATAATTCTATGACCCAGGCATGTATCTAGTCACGGGGATGCAGCAGTGAATGAAACTGTGCCCTTGGAGTATTTCTCACACCCTATGCCTACAGGGCACATACCTGTAATAGCATGCGTCCCAGAACAAGCGAATGGTTTATTTATCTCTTTTTCTTACCCATTAAATTCTAAATAAGTCTAGGACAGACTTAAGTCATATCCTTATTTATTGGGACTTCATTGGTAGACTCTTGAATGCTACTTCATTAGCACGTATTAGATGCTAAAGGATCCCTTTCTGACTGTATAACTGCCTTTACTTTCCAGGCTAAACGTATGTTTGATCCATGATTAAGTCAAGTAAGTTTTGGCATCATTTTTAGAGTCCCCATCTTTCAACATATACAAAAATCAGCCCAGAATGGATTAAAGACTTCAACATAAGACCTGAAACTATAAAACTACTACTAGAAAAAAGCATAGGGGAAACACTTCAGGACATTGGTCTAGGCAAACATTTTATGGCTAAGAACTCAAAAGCATAGGCAACAAAAACAAAAATAGACAAATAGGACTTAAACTAATTAATGTAAATTTTACTTTAATTTATACTATCATTATCAACATTGTAAAGAGACAACCTGTTGAATGGGTGAAAATTTTTGCAAAGTATACATCTGACAGGGGACTAATATCCAGACTATACAAGGAACACAAACAACTGAACAAAAATCCACAATTAACCCCATTAAAAAGTGGGCTAAGGACATTAATAAATATTTTTCAAAAGAAGACAAACAAATGGCCAACAAGCATATGAAAATATGTTCAACATCACTAATCATCAGAGAAATGCAAATTAAAACCACAATGAGATACCATTTTACACCAATCAGAATGGCTATTAATTAAAAGATAAGTAACAGATGTTGGTGAGGATGTGAAAAAAAGGGAATTCTTATATACTATTGGTGGGAAAGTAAATCAGTGCAATTTTTATGGAAAAAATATGGAGATTTCTTAAAGAACTAAAAATAGAGCTGCCATATGATCTGGCAATGCCACTAGTGGGTAACTACCCAAAGGAAAAGAAATCGATATATAAAAAGGATACCTGGACGCATATGTTTATCTCAGTGCTATTCACAGGAGCAAAGATATAGAATCAACCGAAATGTCAATTAATGGAGAAATGGCTAAAGAAAATGTGGTATATGTACACAATGAAATGCTATTCCGCTGTGAAAAAGAATGAAATCATGTCTTTTGCAGGAACATGGTTGGAACCATAGGCCATTATCTTAAGTGAAACAATTCAGACACAGAAAGACAAATACTACATGCTCTAAATTATAAGTGGAAGCTAAATAATATGTATACATGGAAGCAGAATGTGGAATGATAAACAATGAATACTCAGAGAGGTCAGACTGGGGTTTGGGGGTGGATGATGGGAGGTTGCTTGGTGGGTACAATGTGCTTCAGTGATGTATGTACTGAAGGCTCTGACTTCACCACAATGCAATATAACAATGTAGCAAAATTTGACTTGTGCCCATGAATGTATACAAATTAAAAGGTAATGGGGAAAAATAAAAACATAAATAAATGTATTTATTGGCAAAAAGTAGTTTATAATATTTTTAATTATCATTTTAATGTCTCTAGATTTATAGGGAAGTCATCTGTTTCAGTGCTGATGCTGTTATCTTTTTTTTTCTTGGGCAATATAGCTAGAGGTTTATCAATTTGATTCATATTTTCAAAAAACTAACTTTTATTTTTATTAATTTTCTGTGTTGCTGGTTCATTTTCTATCATTTTCCACTTTTACCTTTACTATTTCTTTTCTCCTGCATATTTTAAATTTAATTTGCACTACTTTTCTTGTTTAGTGAAAGCTGAAAACATTTATTTAACCTTATTAAAACTTTATAATATAAACCTATATGCTATAAATTTCTTTCTAAGCACTGCGTTATCTGCAACCCCTGAAATTTGGTATTTTGGTTTTATTTTCATTAACTTATAAATATTTTCTAATTCCACTTGTGATTGCTTCTTGACCCATGGTTCATTCAGTAATATTGTGTTTTACTTTTCAAATATTTAGAATTTATAACTTATTGAGACTTACAATTAGCTCCAAAATATATGTCTAATTTAGTGGATACACCACATGCATTTGAAAAAGCTGAATATTTTGCTGATGTGAATGGGATGACCTGATTGATTAGATCAATTAGGTCAAGTTGGTTGACAATGTTCAGTCTTCTATGTCTTTACTTATTTTTTGTCTACTTGCTTGATCATTTACCGAGAAAGAAGTATTTAAGTTTCCAATTCTAATTATGGAATTTTTGGTTTCTTCTTTTGGTTCTGTCAATCTTTACTTCTTGTATTAAAAGACTCTGTTCTTGGGTTGTACACATTTAGGACAATTATGTGTTCTTTATGGATTGACCCCATTCATCATTATAAAATGTCCATTTTTATCCCTGATAACATTAATTATTTTAAAGTCTACTTTGTCTGATGTAAAATAGCCATTCCAGCTTTCTTTTGGATAATATTAGAAAAATATATCTTTTCCTATAATTTTATTTTAACCTAATTGTGTCTTTATATTTAAAATGGATGTCTTATATTAATAGAAACCGTGGAATTGGTTCTTTCTTTTTTTGCTTGATGTGATGAGCTTTGCCTTTTAATTAGGGAGTTTATACTATTTACATTTAATGTAGTTATTGATATGGTTGAGGTTAAATCTACCTACATTGTTATTTTTTTCTCCTTGTTCCATCTGATTCTTATTTTTTCCCTTTCTTTCCTGCCTTCTTTTGAATTGACTATATTTATGAGTTGTTTAACCAACCCCTACTACTGCCTTTTTGGATATATGACTGTGTTTTAGTTATTTTACTTTATTTCTAATTATTGCTTTAGACTGCTATTGTTTACCTTCTAAAATATTATACACTTTATAGTTAGTGAAGAAAAACTTTGTGTCATTATACTTCCATTTTCTCCTCTTGTTTTGAGAGGAGAAACATTGTGTTTCTGGGTGTGTTATAAACCAAAAAGTACATTGTTATTGCTTTTGCTTAAAATAGTCCCTTATACTTTAAAGAAATTAAAAAATGACAGGAATGTGTTTTATATTTATCCATATATTAACCATTTCTGGCACTGTTTATTCCTTTGTGTAAATGCAAATTTCCATCTGGCATCATTCTTTTATTGCTTAAACAACATCTTTTTTTTTTTTTTTTTTTTTTTTTTTTGAGACGAGTCTTGCTTTGTTGCCCAGGCTAGAGTGAGTGCTGTGGCATCAGCCTAGCTCACAGCAACCTCAAACTCCTGGGCTTAAGCGATCCTACTGCCTCAGCCTCCCGAGTAGCTGGGACTACAGGCATGTGCCACCATGCCCGGCTAATTTTTTTTTCTATATATATTTTAGTTGGCCAGATAATTTCTTTCTATTTTTAGTAGAGACGGGGTCTCGCTCTTGCTCAGGCTGGTCTCGAACTCCTGACCTCGAGCGATCCACCTGCCTCGGCCTCCCAGAGTGCTAGGATTACAGGCGTGAGCCACCGCGCCCGGCCTTAAATAACATCTTAACATTTGTTTTGTATTTCAGGTCTGCAAACAACTCTGTTAGTTTTTGTTAGTCTGAAATGTCTTTATTTCACTTCCATTTTGAAAAGTATATAGTTCATAGTTCTAAGTTGATAGCTTTTATTTGTTGTACATTAAAGATGCTATTCCATTGTATTCTGGCTTGAATTGCTTCTAATAAGAAATCAACAATCACTCTTTTGTGTATTCTTTTTTGATTCATTTATTTTTTATTGCTACATAATATTTGTACATATTTGTGGGGCACATGTGATACTTTATTACGTGCATAGAATGTGTAATGATCAAGTCAGGGTATTTAGGATATTCATCACCATAAGTATTTATCATTTCTATGTGTTAGGAATATTTCAAGTCCTTTCTGTGGGTATTTTGAAATATGCAATACATTGTTGTTAACTATAGTCACCCTATTCTGCTATTGAACATTAGGATTTATTCCTTCTATCTAACTGTATACTTGTGCCCATTAACCAACTCTCTTTATTCCTCCCCTATCCACACACCCTTGCCACCTCTGGTATCTACTTTTATACTCTCTACCTCCATGAGATCAACTTTTTAAGTTCCCACATATAAGTGAGAATATATGACATTTGTCTTTCTTTGCCTTATTTCATTTACCATAATGACCTCCAGTTTCATCCATATTGCAGAAAATGACAGGATTTTCATTCAATGGCTGAATAGGATTCCATTGTGTATTTATACAACATTTTATTTATCCACTCATCTGTTGATGGACACTTAGGTTGATTCCATATCTTTGCTATTGTGAACAGTGTTACAATAAACATTTGAGTGCAGATGTCTTTTTGAAAAATGACTTTGTTTTCTTTGGGTGGATACCCAGTAGTGGGATTGCTGGATTGTATGGTAGTACTATTTTTAGTTCTTTGAGAAATCTTCATACTGTTTTCCATAGAAGTTCCATTAATTTACTTTCATTAGTAAAATTTACTTAGTAAAATTCATTTCATTCTTCTGCATATGGCAATCCAATTTTCCCAGCACCATATATTTAAAAGCATGTCCTTTCTCCATTGTATGTTCTTGTAGACTTTGCCAAAGATCACTTGGCTGTATGTGGCTTTATTTCTGGGTTCTCTATTCTGTTCAATTGACTATGTGTTTATTTTTATATCAGTACTGTGCTGTTTTGGTTATTGTAACCTTGTAGTATAATTTGAAGTCAGGCGATATGATGCCTCTAGTACTGTGCATTTTGTTCAAGATTGCTATGGCTATTTGGGCTCTTTTTTGGTTCCATGTGACTTTAGAATTGTTATTTCTAGTTCTGTGAAAAGTAACATTAGTATTTTGGTAGGAATTACATTGAACCTGTAAATTGCTTTAGGCACTATGGTCCTTTTAATGATATTAGCTCTTCTTATCCATGAGCATAGAACGTTTTTCCATTTGTTTGTGTCATCTATGTTTCTTAATGCATATTTTGTAGTTTTCCTTATAGGGATCTTTTACCTCCTTGGTTAAATACATTCCTAGACATTTTAAATTTTTGTAGCTATCGTAAATGGAATTGCCCTCTTGTTTGGTTCTCAAGTAGATCATCAGAAATGCTACCAATTTCTGTACACTGACTTTGTATCTTGAAACTTTACTGAATTCACTTATTAAATATAAGAGTTTTTTTAGTGGATTCTTTAAGGTTTTCTGGAAATAAGATCAAATCAACAAACAGGGAAAACTTGACTTCTCATTTTCCAATTTGGATGCCTTTCATATTTTTTTTTCTTTTGCCCTATTGCCCTGGTGAGGACATCTAGTATTATGTAGAATAAGAGCGGTGAAAATGGGCATCTTTGTCTTGTTCCAGTTCTTGGCTGGGGGTGCTTTCAATTTTTCCCCATTGAGTATGTTGGCAGCTATGGGTTTGTCATATATGGCCTTTATTATATTGAGGTATGTTCCTTTTATACCTAGTTTGTTGAGGATTTTTATCATGAAGGGATGCTGAATTTTATCAAGTACTGTTTTCTATGTCTATTGAGATGATCATATGTGTTTTGTCTTTAATTCTGTTTATGTGATATTGGCTTGTGTATTTTGAAGCATCCTTGCCTCCCTGGTATAAAACCTACTTGATCATGTTATATTTTGATGTGTTATTGGGTTTAATTTGCTATTATTTTGTTGAGGAGTTTTGCATCTATGTTCATCAGGGATATTGGCCAGTAGTTTTCTTTTATTGTTGTGTCCTTGTCTGATTTTGGTGTCAGAGTGATACTGGCCTTATAGAATGAGTTGGGGAGAATTCCCTCCTCCTCAATTTTGTGGAACAGTTTCAGGAGGATTAATATTAATTCTTCTTTGTATGTTTCATAGAATTTGTCTGTGAATCTACCTGGTCCCGGGCTTTCATTTTGGGGAGATTTTTTTATTACTGATTCAATCTTGCTGCTCATTTTTGGTCTATTCAGGAGTTCTATTTCTTCCTGGCTCAAGCTCTTATATGTTTCCAGGAATTCATCCATTTCCTCTAGATTTTCTAGTTTGTGAGAGCATTGTTGTTCATAATAGTCTCTGATGATATTTTGTATTCCTGTGCTATCAGTTGTAACAGGTTCTTTTTCACTTCTGATTATGCTTGTTTGGATTTCCTCCCTTTTCTTGGTTAGTCTAGTTAGTGGTTTATCAATTTTGTTTATCTTTTTGAAGAATCAACTTTTCATTTGGTTGATGCTTTGTATTTTTTGGCTCTATTTCATTTAGTTCTGCTCTGATTTTCGTTATTTCTTTTTTTCAGCTAAGTTTGGGTTTGGATTATTTATGTATTTTTGTTAGTTCCTTGAGGTCTGACAGTAAGTTGTTAATTTGTGATCTTTCTACTTTTTTATGTAGGCATTTAATCCTACATCACAAAACTTCCCTCTTAGCACTATTTTTACTGTATTCCGCAGATTTTGGTATGTTGTGTTTTCATTTTCATTCATTTCAAAAAATTTTTTAAATTTTCATCTTAATTTATTCATTGACCCAGTGATCATTCAGGAGCATGTTGTTTAATTTCCATGTATTTGCGTAGTTTCTGAAGTTCCTCTTCATATTGATTTCTGGCATTACTCCTCTGTAGCTTGAGAAGATACTTGATATGATTTCAATATTTTTAAATTTGTTAAGACTTGTTTTGTGGCCTAACATGTGGGCTATCTTGGAGAATGTTCCATGTGCTTATGAAAAGAATGTATATTCTGTAGTTGTTGGGTAGATTGTCCTGTAAATGTCTGTTACATCCATTTTGCCTAAAGTTCAATTTAATTCTAATGTTTCTTTGTTGACTTTCTGTCTCAATGAACTGTCTAGTGCTGTGATTGGGGTGTTGAGATCACCCACTATTATTGTATTGCTGTCTATCTCTTTCTTTAGGTGTAGTAATATTTGTTTTGTGACTCTGTGAGCTCTCATGTTGGGTGTATGTATACTTAGCGTTGTTATATCCTCTTGCTGAATTGATCACTTTATCATTATGTAATGACCTTGTCTTTTTTTCTGTACTGTTTTTGGTTTAAAGTCTACTTTATCTCATATAAGCACAGCTACTCCTGCTGACTTTTGGTTTCTGTTTAAGTGGAATATATTTTTACACCCCTTTACCCATGGGTAAAGGTGAGTTTCTTCTAAGCTGCATACAGTTGGATCATGCTGCCAATTCTGCCAATCTGTATCTTTTGAGTGGAGCATTTAACCCATTTACATTCAAGGTTAATATTGATATGTGAGGCTTCATTCCTTTCATATTGTTAATTATTTTCTAGTTGTTTTATAAATTCTTTCTTTCTTTTTAAAATTTTTAATTATTGTGGGTACATAATAGTTATATATCTTATAGGGTACATGTGATATTTTGATATAGTTATACAATATGAATTAATCAAATCAGGGTAATTGGGGTAGTCATCACCTTAGGTATTTTTTATTTCTATGTATTAGGAACATTCCAATTTCATTCTTTTAGTTACTTTAAGGCACACCCTAACTGAGATGATTTTATAAGACCTGTGAGTTATATTTCTGTGTGTTTTTATGATGATGAATAATGACCTTTCATTTTCATGTTTAAGACCATTTGAGCATTTTTTGTAAGGCCAGTTTAGTGGTAATAAATTTTCTAAGAATGTGCTTGACTGGGAAATGTGCTTCTCCTTTGTTATGAATCTGGGAAATGTGCTTTTCCTTTATTATGAATCTTTTTCTAGCAGGATATAAAATTCTTGACTTACAATTTTATTCTATTAGCACTTTGAAAATACCATCCCATTCTCTTCTGGCTAGTAAGGTTTCTGAAGAGTTCACTGTTAGTCTAATGTGATTTCTTTTATAAATGACCAGATGCTCTTCTCTTGCTATTTTTTTCTTTCAAAAATTATTAGTGTACAAATGTTTGTGGTTACTTGGATCATTTTTGTACTGCTTGCGTCAGGGCTAAAAGAATGCCCATCACCCAAATAGTGTTTATTATACCTGTTATGTAGGTTTTTACCCATCTCATCCTCCCCTCTCCCTGCTGTTTGATTTCCACTGAGTTTTACTTCCCTCTGTAAACATGTGTGTGCTCATCATTTAGTTCCAATTTAATAGGATACTTCACTTCGCTTAGGATAATGGTCTCCAGTTCTATCCAAATTGTTGAAAAAGGCATTAATTCATCCATTTTCATGGCTCAGTAGTATTCCATGGTATACATATACAACAATTTGTTAACCCACTCATGCATTGATGGGCATTTGAGTTGAATCCACATTGTGGCAATTGTGAATTGTGCTGCAATAAACATTCATGTGCAGGTGTCTTTTTGGTAAAATAACTTCTTCATCTTGGTTACATAAAAAATAGTGGGATTGTTGAATTGAATGGTAGGTCTACTTTTGGTTCTTTGAGGAATCACCATACTGTTTTCCATAGAGATTATACTAATTTGCAGTCCCACCAACAGTATATAAGTGTTCCTATCCCTCTGCATCCACACCAGCATCTATTGTTTTTGGACTTTTTAATAGCCATTCTAACTGGGGTAGGATGATATCTCATTGTGGTTTTAATTTGCATTTCCCTGATGATTAGTGACATTGAGCATTTTTTCATGTTTATTGGTCATTTGTCTTTCTTTGAGAAGCTTCTGTTCCTGTCTTTTGCCCACTTTTTAATAGGGTTATTTGGTTTTTGTTGCTGATTTGCTTGACTTCTTTGTAAAGTCTGGATATTAGCTGTTTATCAGATGTACATCTTG
>CM052855.1:88707733-88724907 GCA_028534055.1 Eulemur mongoz | reverse complement strand
GAAGCTTCTCAAAGAAAGACAAATGGCCAAGAAACATATGAAAAAATGCTCAATGTCACTAATCATCAGGGAAATGCAAATTAAAACCACAATGAAATATCATCTTACCCCAGTTAGAATGGCTACTAAAAAGTCCAAAAACAATAGATGCTGGTGTGGATGCAGAGAGAAAGGAACACTTATACACTGTTGGTGGGACTGCAAATTAGTATAATCTCTATGGAAAACAGTATGGTGATTCCTCAAAGAACCAAAAGTAGACCTACCATTCAATCCAGCAATCCCACTATTTGTTATCTATCCAAAGGAAAAGAAGACTTTTCCTCAAAAAGACACCCACCCTTGAATGTTTATTGCACCACAATTCACAATAGCAAAGATGTGGAATCAACCTATGTGCCCATCAATTCAGGAGTGGGTTAACAAAATGTGCCATGTGTATACCATGGAGTACTACTCAGCCATAAAAAGGATGAATTAATGCCTTTTGTAACAATCTGGATGGAATTGGAGACCATTCTCCTAAGTGAAGTATCTCAAGAATGAGAAAAACAAACACTGTTTGTACTCAGTATTCAATTGGAACTAACTGACGAGCATACATGTACACAGAGGGAAGTAAAATCCAGTGGAAATCAACCAGGGGAAGGGGGAAAGAGGGGAGGGACAAAAGCCTACCTAATGGATACAATGAACACTATTTGGGTGATTGGCACACCTATAGCTGGGACTCAATAATTACAAAAGCAATCTCCATGTAACCTAAAACATTTGTACCCTCTTAATAGTTTGAAATAAAATAAATAAATTGACAAAAAATTGTATATATTTATTATGTGCAATTTGTTATTTTGAAATATGTATATATTGTAGATGGCTAAATTGAGCTAATTAATGTATATTACCTCACATACTTATCATTTGTTTATGGTGAGAAAACTTAAAATTGACTCATTTCAGTTTTCAAGAATACATTGTTATTAACTATTGTCACTATGTTGCACATATATCTCTTGAACTTAGTCTTCCTATCTAACTGAAATTTTATATCCTTTGGCCAACATCTCACCAATGCCCACCTCCACCCCCAGCTCCTGGAAACCACCATTCTAACTCTCTGTTTCTATGAGTTTGACTTTTTTATATTTCACATATAAGTGAGATCATGCAGTATTTGCCTTTCTGTGTCTGGCTTATTTTACTTAACATAATGTCCTCTAGGTTCATCTATGTTGTGGCAAATGACAGGATTCCCTCCCACCTTTTAAGGCTGAATAGTAATCCATTGTGTATATATTCCACATTTCTTTATTCATTCATCTGATGATGGACATGTAGGCTGCTTCCATATCTTGGCTACTGTGAATAGTGCTACAATGAACATGGGAGTGCAGATATCTCTCCGACATACTGGTTTCATTTCCTTTGGGTATAGACCCAATAGTGGGCGTGCTGGATCTTCTTATGTTTATTTTATGTGTTAACCTCAGGGGTTCTAGTTGTGCTGAGTGGGAAGAACAGGGAAAAGTACATCTACTCTATTAACCAAGTGTTTCGTATTTCTATTTGCTAATTCTGCCAACCCTGCTAAGTTGTCATTGTGGAGCTTCCCTATCAGCTATAGACTGTCCATATCTAGAATTCTTATTATGTGAAAAAAAAATAAAATTCTAATACAGTTTTGAGAGCGTATATTATTCCTAATAGAATACATTTCATAACTCAGATACGCAATATTTAGGAAAATTTGAAGAGACTTCAAAGAAATCTCTTTTTTGGCATGTCAACAGACTCTCTTAGAATCCAAATTAGGGTATTTTGGTGAAAAAGTTTGAAAAGTACTGCATTAGGCATACCTTAAAACATTTATTTTAGTTTTTAAAGCCTAGCAAACATTAACAAAAGATATACTAGTTTATGTTTTGAACCACTGTAAGTCAACATGAAATATTCCTGACATTTATTTTCATGTCTGCTCTATTGAATTCTTTTTAGACGAGAGCCAAGTGTGGAGTGATGTGCTTTTGTATTTCAGTTCATTCAGTCCTTGTGATTCTATGAAGCGGTTATCCCCACTGTACGGATAAAGTGCCTGAGATGCCAGACATTAGGCAACCGCTAGAGTGCTGGGCGAGTGGACTCACCTCTCTGCCACGAACCGGTGCCACATGCTTGACTGCACGCTACTTCTTCCTGTGGGCACAGACAAGCTCAGTGCACTCACCTGCCTTTTGTCCCTAGCCTGCTCTTGCTATCATGTGGCTTACTCTGGTGGTTTTTAAATCAGATTTCCCTCACATGAACTCTTTCCACCGAGTTTCCATTTTCTTGTAGCTCTGGGCCACTGTATTCAATGACAATCTTCCTCCATTATTAAGATGTTTTTCTACCCAGTTAAAGCTTTGTGGTGTCATAAATAAAACAGGCTTTAAATAATGACTTTGTTGTGGGTCTGGGACTTCATATTGAGAAATAAAATAGTTTGAGTTACTTGATGTACTTCATAAGAAAGTACCGACTCCTGGGTAACAGACTTCCGTCTCTCATGTACTTAATGCCTTTTCATCAATGATTTTATGTATTGTTTACAAGAAAAAAGTACAAGAATGTCTAGTGAATGAATAATTTTCACAATCTCTTGCAAGTTAAGAGGCAGTTTTAATGGGAACATCTGGGATACGTCTAACCTAGCTCGCTTGTAATTTGCTGCTCTGTTTAAATAATTTGAAATGCACAGGGTTCTTTTTAATGATTGAAGGCCAATGAAAGAGGGAATGAGGAGCAGGAGCTACAGGAAAACTTCTCGTTCTAAAGTAATTGTCTTATCTACCAAAAACTGACTTGCGCTTACACAGAAAGTGAGATTTGTTGGGCAGTGGGTTGAATTGATTCAGGCTCTGGGGTCTTCTACCAGAAATATGCCATTTGGCCGGGGTGAGTAGGCCACTGTTTTCTACTTTGAGCCAGTCTGACCTGGTTCAAATCCCTGCCCTAGCACTCACCAGCTCCTACAAGTTCCAGAAACTCTCTGGCTCTCATTTTTCTCATGTAAAATGTGGTATTATAGCAGTATTTAATTTGCTCTTGTGCAAATTAAGACAAACTATGCAAAGTATTTGCCACATTATAGTTGTTCAATAAAAACACAATTATGATTATTACTAATCTGAGGCTAAATTTACCTGGATTATTTCCAGATTTCCTCTCAACTGGGCCTAGTTCAAGAATGCTTTTTAATTCTTCCCACGTGGCCTGTTACTTTGTGTGCATTGCATCCCGTCCATACGTTGTCGGGGCTGTCCCTGTGCTTGGGCCGCTGGCTCGCTGCGGTTGCGTTGGAATCAGTCTAGTGACAAAGGTTGTGAGAACTGGGTGCAGAGCATTGCGCGGGTTATACTCCACCCATATGCTTTTAAAATTGTTCAGAGAAGGCCCATTTAGTTATGGAGAAACTTGGGCTCAAGTCTGAAAGTCTGCAAAGAGTAAAAAGTATTTTATTCATGATTATTTACTCTCTTTGTAATGTAGTTATTTATGACCTTGGTCTCCCCACTTAACTGTCTGTGTGCCCTTGATCAAGATTTTTAAGTTCCCGTTTCTAGAGTCCTCATAAACAGAACGCAAACAGTAACGGTCCAAAGCCATGGAGCCGCTGTGCAGAAATCACACAGGGCAGACGGAGCTCAGCGCTTCGAGCCGAGTGGGCCCCTGATCAACGTCAACCGGTTTTCACGGTGTTGAAAATAACTCTACCTCTCCGGGGTCAAATCACGGAGAAATAGATGAAGCTTAGGAGAAGGAGTCTGCTGCAGTTTTGCAGACTTGAAACAGAGAGATGAGGAAGAGTGAGGCCAGCTGCCTCCTCAGCAGGGCTTTACCTGTCCCCGCATCCCGAAGTCCGGGCCCAGCTCTGAAGACTCAGCAGCGGCTTTGTCAGAACAGGGGGTCACCGAGGACCGACGCGGGAGGATCGACGCGGGAGGACAGACGCTCCCCCTAACCACCTATTCCTACCAGATGCTGACTTAGGTCTCGGTTTCTAATTCAATGAAGTGGTTTAACTAGGTGTTTTTAAACAGTCTTTAGCTATCCTTGTGTTAGTTTCGCTTCTTTTGTATCTCTCTGTAACATTGGAATTTGAACTATAAATCTTTTATCATCACCTTTCTCTGACTTACCTAGCTATGATTTCAGAACCTCATTCTTATTATAACATTTTTTTCCCTCTCACTCAAGCGCTATATCCCTGTCTCTCCACCCTTATGCTAGATTGAATCCTGCTAGATAATACTGTATCTAAATCTACTGAAATAGAAGCCTGAACCCAATTTGCCCCTATGCAAATATACACCACCCTGGTGCTGAATTAATCTTCTCTAAACATCCCTTTATCGTATCTTCTCTATACATGTTGCAGCCTGTGTTCTATTACATCAAATATCATCTCTTTTTCCTGGTTTTTGATGTCTCCCGTAAAATGACTCCACACTGCACATTCGTATCTATTAACCAACACTTCTGTCTTTTTCCAATAAATATTTATTGGATACTTTGTATATACTTGGGTCTGAGATTACAATGATGTGAAATTTAGTCATGTTCCTTTCCCCAGGAAGCCTACTGTTTACAAAAAAAGGCAGGTGGTTAAAGATAGAATAGCACTGAAGAAGGATCACTGTTGGATTAGTGACGCACAAAAGAATCACCAGCACAGGTAACCTAGTTGACTTCAGGAAAGACCATTAAGTTCAAATGAGCTTTGGACCAGTGCTGTAAGGAAAATAGCTGTTGCTGCTTGAAGAATGGGACCAGGTTATTCCAGGCAGGGAACAGCACAGGAGAAGGCCCCAGGTGGAAGGGCTTTCAGTGAGCTGGAAGGACTTTCAGTGAGCTGGAAGACCATCCCCACATCTGGAGGGCAGTGAGTCAGGAACACACAGTTAGGCAAGGTCAGGGGTGTAAGCAGCCCCAGATTGCGTAGGGCAGATTTTCACTATTCTGGGATAGGATTCGATTGCTCTATCAGGACGGCAGTATTTTCTTACTCCTATGCCATGGCTCTCTTACACGTTTAGCAGATGAAAGGAGAGAATTTGAAAATGTTTGGTTATATTTAACAAAGCTTTTTGGAGACTTGAAATATTAATTTAATTTTCATAATACTTCACTTATAACAAGTGAGATTATTTTCTGCATTTGCCTGGGACTGAAAACTCAGCTTCAAATCTCGTAGGAACATTATTTTTTGAAAGGGCCAAGTTCAAGGAGATGGTAAAGGGTTTTGCTTTCAGGCCTCTTCCCCCTCTAGTTAACTTGTTCTTGTCTTTTCAAAAAACAGTCCCCCAAACCTTACACAGGTTCTCCTTCTTCTCTTCCAAATAAATAGAAAAACTGACTGCAGAATGCGTATGTACAAATAATTCCAAGCCCAAACTGGATCATTTTCAGGTTGATTTTAGACTTTTATCTTTATATTTTGCTTCTGAAGTTTAATAAACACGAAGCAGCTAGCAAAAGAAGATAAAACTGTTTAACAAAGTTTTTGATGGGGAAGTTTCCATGACTTCCTCTGGTCATGGTCTGTTGCCTGGGATGGTTTTGTCAAAGATAAACAAAGCTGGACATTAAAGTGGTGAAAACATATTTTATTCAGAATACTGACTGTAGGGGAGAGAGCTCCACTCCAATTTGCAATTTGCACGGAGGTGACTGGGCTTTTTAAAGGGAGAGGGAGAGGACGGGAGCAGGCGCAGTCAGGCTTTGTGGAATCAGGGAGGTGAAGATGAACAAAGGGCAGTGGAGATGTGACTGGGCCAGCTGGGTCTGCCAGCAGCTTTAGGAAGTTAGGACTTACCTTCCCACAGAGACCGGGAGACCCAGCCTGTTTCTCTTGAGGATTGCTTCTCAAAGGAATAGCTTCCAGCTTCTTGGGAAGACACTCCTGAGGTGTAGCAGATACATATTCACAATTGCAAACCCTTTTTAGTAAATGCTGCAAGAAGGAATGGCCAGGGATCTATGCAACTGTTGGCTACAACAAACTGAATTCTTGTGACCGCCCTGAGCTTTTCAAGACAGGAACTCAAAAGGGAGCTGGGTCATCCCAGGGACTTAGGCTCGGGCTGCTAGAAGCCATGCTAGGGTTGGTCAGTCCTCAGTTTCACATGGAGGAGCTCAACCTATGGTGTAGACACAGGTGAAACAAAGCTCTCTGCAGTACTACAGGTCTAAGCTACTTAGTTTTCAATCACACAAATGCCCTTTAGTTACCTTGATATTGGAAACGATATCAAAATAAACACAGTTTGTAATTTTCTGGGATCTGTTTATTTGAATATTTTATAAAGTGCTTCTAAGCACTTCGATTAGGCTTAGCACTTTGAACTCTGAAAAAAAACAAAAGAGTATGTTTTGCTCAACAAATTTGGACCCAATTCAATTGTATTTGCTTTCAATAAGTAGTGATTAAAGAATTGACTAAAGATGTAAAGGTTTATCTTTTTTCATAATTTTCAAAATTTAAACTCATTCACTATTGCTTCATTATACTCTTAAAATATTCTTTCACATCATTTTTCTGTCTTGTAATTTCTGTTAATCCAGAATAAATTTGTAAACTGTCTTTTGATTAGTTTTGTAGAAAATTAATCACCTCCGGAGTCATATCAGCCCTTAGCCTGATCCCTCAAAATTATTTATTATTCAATTAAAATATTCTGAAACAAATGTAAATGGCTCCAGAATTTTAAAATCTGTTCATGATGATAATGGCTCCCCATGAGATAAGCTGTCGGAGGAATGACTGCCACCTAAAATAAATGTTTCCTCAGGGGCATTTCAAATCACCAGACTGAGACATTGCATTTCACACTGACTATTCCAAAGCACGATGTTTTGGAAAAGCAAGTTTCATTTTTAGATTGCCAGCAGCTCCACATCATTTTCCGAAGAGCCATGTTTTAGGACACATTAATGATCTTTAAAAGCCCATTTGCAATCACAAAAGGCAACAAATGACATTTATCTTGTAAATTAACAAGATGCTTTTACTGCTCATGCATGCATGAATGTGCCTGTGTGTGAGAGAGAGACAGAGACAGAGAGAGACGGAGACAGGACAGAGAGAGACAGGGACAGGCAAAAGAAGGAGGAGGGAGAAGAGGAGGCGGAGAAGCAGCAGAAGAAATATATGAAAATGAAAACCCCGCTTTCTTGTGGACCTTCTCCACTGTCCCTGTAAGTCCACTCTCCACCCTTCTCTACCTCGCTCTAGAGCCCTGGCATTCATCTGCTTTCAGCTGTGTCAGCCCATGTCAGGTGCACAGATTGGAGGCTGCTAGAAGACAGGTGTGGTGTCCTCATGCTCTGGCTCCCCCTGCCTGGATATAGACTAGCTGAGTACTCAGTGAAGGCCACCATGGGGTGTCCCTCTTCTACAGCTTCACAATATTTTTCTCAACCCACAGCCCAGATCTCATGGAAAGTTCCCTGGGAGTAAGCGACAGAAAAGGGAAGAATCCAAGCCTATTGCAGAAAAATCTACAACGTAGGCTTACTCCAACCAGAAGTGGCCATCTGTCTTTTCACAGTACCACACTAAAGAAAGCGAGTTGTGTCAGGGAACTGTCCCAGTGTCCAGAACTTCGTGCAGTGTGTGTGGTTGGCCACTGTGTGCAGAAGAGATGGTCTGAGCTGTGGACCTGCAGTGATTCGTGAACAGTGGCTGGTGAGTTGCCAGTTAAGCAAGGGACTGGAGAAGAGCAAGACTGGAAAGGGGGGCAAGGACATCTGGGGGCAGTTCTGTGGCCAGCCCTCATGGGAAGAGCACAGAGTGTGAAGGTAGCTGTGCAATGACACCCGGCAGGCAGGCAGTGTGCAGGTGGCCTCAGTAGCCAGAGGGATGAAATGGTCACCTGTGGATGCCCTTCTTGCCACCCCATGTTCACTCTCTGGGCCACGCACAGTGATACAGATGGAGTCCATCCATTGGTCAGCAACTCTGTGACAACCACCACTACCGGGCACTAACCTGCAAGAGCAAAGGCAAATCCTGAGCCCTCCACAGGGTGCCATTGCCTGAGGAAGCGGCTGACTGCCTGGCTGCAGGTTGAGGACATGCATATGGCAGGTTTGAATTTACCTTTTTTGTCTACAGCACTGCAGGTGAGCCTACAGAAGGCCTCGTCACCAACGTGGATCTCAATTAAAATTTCTCTCTTATTAAATCATCTTTTTTTTGGAAACGAAATACAGCAATCGGCTCACACACACAGAGTAAACGTATCTTACCCACATGTCCGCTCACTCAGAAGTACCTGGCTTGGCAGAATGGAGAAATAGCTCAGTAATTTTATCTTTTGGGACATGACACCCTGTGAGTTTGGGACACTGTTTATAGGATGCAGTACAAGCCTTAAACCAGAGGTTAATACACGGTTTCATCTCCCTTACAACCAGAATATTCTGGTCTGAAAACCAAGATGGGGGGAGGAGATGACAGTGGGCTCTATCACCATCACACCTAATCAGCCACACAAGACAGTTTCTCTTTCCTTCCCCATTACTTGGGACCAAGTGTGTTTGAAGGTCCAAAGGCCAAGAGAAGAAAGCTTCGGCCAGGAAATACAATGCTGGTTCCACTAAACTGGCAGGTGGGACAGCTGCCTAACCGTTTGGAGCTCTTCCTACAACCACAGTGCAAAGACCCTTCACTGCCTGGACCACTGATCCTCGTTACGTAGGATGTGATATTAATACAAATTAGGGAAAGGCTATGCAAGGAGTCCAAAGGATTATCTGGATGTCCTTTGACCAGTCCCTTGTCAAATAATTGTATTTAATTAAAACCTTGATTCCCTGTTAAAGACAGGACCCCCAAGGACTCAGACATGCATGAATGAAGGTTTGGGTCTCCTTACAACTAAAGAATTTCTTCCAGCTGGGGTGCTGGGCAGAGAGTAAGGGGAAGATAAAATGAGTTGTAGAAAATGGCAATTAGGATGACAAGCATAGATCTCATGACCAACTACAATGTCAGGAACTAGAGCAGTGAGGTCTTGTATTAATTAGGTATTTTGTCCCTTTCCCACCTTATTTAATGACTATCACTGGTGTTTCAGAAGGGAGTATATTTGAACCGACATCACCTCATGATAGTACATCAGACAATGTAGAGATTTGTGTGACCCCTGCACTGGGGACACAATATTTTTACCCACTTAATAGCTTCTTGACATCCCAGTCAAAGGACAAGAGTGGACACAGAGGAGCAAAGGAAAGGACAATCCTGCATGTCCCCTGCCCTTTCCATGTTGACTGACCACCTTCTTCATCCTTTCAGCTACACCACTCAGATCCCTGCCTCTGGCTTCCGGCTGGGTTTTGTCCATGAGGGGCAGCAGTGGTCGAGAGGTCGGCCGTGGAGAGATGCCCAGGTGTGTGTTCCCCGGGTCTGTCTTGGGGACCCGTGGCTTGGCAGTGGCGGCTCCCTCTGCTGAGGACCGGAGCCGCCCTCAGATGGCCAGGGCCACGCTGCGGCTCCTCGCCACCCACTGCCCCCTTCCCACTGTGACAGCCCTGGGGGCAGATCGCCGTGTGCTGTCCTCAAGCCACCCACACACTTCGCATGGGCCCTGCCATCATCCCGCTTCTCTGCAATTTATTTCCAGCCATTAAGTTTCCATTTCCCCAGGTTCGCTTTTGTGGAAAGGCAAACGTTCAAGAGGAAAGTCAGTCTATTTTAAAGGTCTCCAAATAGACTTTCTCCAATACAAGAGAAAAAAAACAATTTCTAGAAACTAGACCTATAGTGAGGGAAATACTTGTAAATGCCACTTAACGTTTTCAAACTTCTATCAACAAGATGTGACCAGTTTCCTGTCCAAAGTCTCCATGTTTGATCCTTCTCCAGGGGAAATGGAATCATATAATAAAAATCAACCAATGTTTCAAGTACTCACCCATGCAAGGAAGTGCAGAAAATACAAAAGTAATGCACTTTTTTCATCCAGATGCATGTTGCCCAACATTGAGGTCCCTGGGGATCCTCAAAGTTAATCATGGGTAATCAGTCGTAACCAGTTAAAAAAAAAACTTAAAGTGTGACATGAACCATCATTTGCCAGGATAAATCTGTGAGGAAGTCATGTGGCAACATACAGAAGACATTTTAAAACACAAAATTTACTTTTGAACTTTTTCAAAGATGTGACTTATAAAACCTTATGAATAAATAAAATTATGAAACACCTCAGTGTGTATTTCTATAATGTCTTACAACAAATGTGATTTTTTTCTACTATATATTTTGTCTAAAAGAAGCAATGCTTGCAACATTTAGTTTTAAGTAGAGTATTATTAATTCTCAAGAAAAAAGCCTCGTTAATGTTTGTTGTTAGGTAGCCACACTATCTATACAGCACAGAATGAATTAATTTGATTAAATTATCCAAAAAGTTAAGGCTGGTTGACAACAATACCTGATTCACTTAGATTCCTAAAATTCAGTATTAAAATCTAAATTAGCTGCTTTTATCAAACTGGTCTGCTCATTTTTGCCACCAAAGCTACTCTCTTGCTGGCCTCTAAGAAAAATTACTCCTCTTGGAAATCCCCCCGCCACTCCAGCACCCCAGCCTCTCCCCTCTGCCCAGTCTGTTCTCCCTCTTCAGTGCTCACGGCCTCCAACACCGCCCATATTAGGGGGCTCAGTGCACGTCAGAACACCTCTTCTGCACTTCTCATCCGACACTTAGCACGACTGAATTATTGGGTTAGCGATCTTGTTTGGTGGACTCTCTTTATCAGACTAAGTGACAAGTTCCCTAAAAGTGGAAAGCCTCTTATTCCACAAGTAGGATCCAATATTTACTCACCACGGAAAATGTTCCATAATGTTTGTGATAACTTTGGGATAAGGAAGCAGCTTTGTTCGCAGTTTTCCTGTTCATTTTGTCCCTGTGAGCCGGCACAAGAACACGCCACGTTGGGCCGTCATGTCACTTGTGCCGTGTGTATCTTTAATGGGATGTTAATATGTGGGAAGACCTAACATTGAGGGGAACTGAAATCTGGATTTGACACAGTTACCAGCCCAATGTGAAAGCGGGCTGTTGTCTGTGCCCATTTCCTTTTCTGTGTCATAATAATTGAGATAACTTCCCAACTACAAAGGCCTGCATTAAGACTCAAATGATATAATAGACAGCTGCCCCCCAAAAAGTACCATTAGTCAGAGTTGGGTTTAGACTTGTCCTCAGCAGAGTCGTACCTCCAACCTGTGCCACTGTAGCTACAACCAGAGGGGATGGAGTTTATATCCGGCAACCTATTCCCCAATGCCTGCTCCTGTCCTGCTCCCAAACCTCAGATTCCGAAGGCTCTTCCCTGATTAGGTGTCCTGATTGCAGGGCTTTAAACTCAACCTGGCTGTAGTCCGTAACAGGATGATTGGCAGCTAATCAAGAGGCCAGAGATTCATGGAGGCGATATTTTCTTTCTAATCTGAGTCTAATAAAATCATCCAATACAGCAGCAATTGCGTGTTTAAGCTTTCATGATGAGAGAGACAGTTTGTGTCTTGTCACAGAAAGATGACTCTTCTCATCACAGAGTGAACTAACAACAGAATAAGAGATCACTGTTGTTTAGTTATGTTGTATTTTTCTGTAAAGTCTGGGATGAAGCGAGCCTCACACAAAAACTCTAGAACAGGAAAGAAAGTCGGGGCCGCATTCCCCACTCGCCCCGTCACCTGCTTGGCTGGCTTCAGCCTCTGCGTTACAGACACACCCACATCTTTGCACTTGTGGAATTTTATTTATTTTCTTTTGCTTATATTTTCAAGGTTCTTTTGGAAAATGCTAATCTCATGGAATAGCAGGGCTAGAGAAGTCTCAGAACCCAGGAAACGGCAGAGCTGAACAGAGAGAGAGGCCTCCGGAGAGGGCAAGGACGTTTCCCCGAGTCAGCTTGCTCTTGAAAGGAGAGAGAATTTCTGAGAGATTCCTGCCGCGGGCAGCCCTGGGCACTCCCGGTGTGATTGTGTACTTCAGTCTTCTCACCAATGGCAGCTAAGCAACACCCAAGGATCTACGTATCTATTTCAGCATTTATATCTCTATAGATGTCTCTAAACACAGTGAGAATTATTTTGTCATACCATGCTTCCAAAAATTTTGCAATCTTTAATTCCTTTATACCCTTATGTCGTGAACACACAACATCTCTTTGTTAAGTAGGTTGCAGTCTTGCAACCAGGTTTTGCCGTATAACGACGACGATGATGATGACAAGGACTTACTCTGAAGGCACTTTAAAGTCCTAGCAATGAACTGGAGTGTGTTTTGATATGAAGCTGCAGCCTACTGACCCTAACTCTGATTTCTGTCATGAAAGACATTCACTCTCCTTGTTAGTATAGTGGTGAGTCACAAAAAAATTAAAAAAAAAAGACTTTCACAATGAAGTTGCCCTATTACTTCATTTTACTTTTTCTTTAGGGGCATTTTCAGAAGCATCAGTCAGAACACTTATTTTCAGTAGTATCATCACGTGAGCGAAAGTGCAAGCCAGGGCCAGTGAGCTCTGTGGAAGCCAGAGCTGGGTTTCAGTGTCTCTGTGGCTGAGTCTCTAGAGTGTGTTTTGTCATGTTACGTTGTGGTTTTTCTCCCTGTGTTTGTTTTGTTTGCATTTGCACACCTCCTGTGCTCAGCAATTGGCCTGGGAGATAAATGCATGAACGCATGGAGCACTTGGCCATGCGTGGTGCCCCAGCGAGGTGCAGTGATGGCCACGTGGCTCTGACTCTCGCCCACAGCACACATCTTTGCCTGGGATCTCTCTCTTCAGAGGTATTTCTTGTTTTAGGGTCTGCTTGGTGCCCATGCATATGCAGCCTGGAAGTCTAGGTAAATTAACAATCCTTAGAGTAAACATGTGACTAAGGGGAGGTGGAGGCCGGCAGATAAGTCCTTCTCCCCTCCTCCCCTGGTGCAGCTGTAGGGAACACAGGCACACCTGACCCCAAGCCATGCCCGCCCGCTGCCTACCTCCTTTCTCGCCTTTTCTGCCTCCCCTTCAAGCTCACTCCTGCTGTTCCACATTTGCATGCCCTAATAACGTGAGCATGTACGTTTTTTGCGTCAGGCTCTGTTTTTAAGAAATTCTGATTTAAGATAATAGTGAGAGTGAGAATAAATGTGAAATGAAAGTTATGAAGTTAATAAGAGAGAGGGACTCTGAGGTCAGAGTGATGGAGAAGTATTCATATTGTGAAAGTTGTCAGAATCAAAATAAAGTCACTAATGTTAAAAACAAAAACCCTGACAAACTGAGCCAGGGAAGGCTGTGAAGAGAGGGTTCTCCCGCTTGTATGCCTGATGACAAAAGCTATCCTAAAAGACTACAAAAACCATGGACTTGAACAGAGGCCATTGCAACTTTACACAAAAACATACTTCTGCAAGGACGTCTAGCAAGCAACTGCCTGTCCAAACTCCCACTGGCATCACCCTTTGAAGCCAAGGATAATCATTTCAAAACAATTATGTAATCCTCTTCATTCTTCCTTTAAAAACCTTTGTCTCTTCCCTTACCTCCCTGAGTACACACATAGTTTACTACAGCACTTGTACTCCCATTGCCATGCTCTATTCCCAAATAAACTTCTTTTTCTTCTAGAGAGCCTCCCTGTTTGTTATCTGGGTTGACAACATTAACACTGAAGTTGATCAAGAAGATAAAAAGATTGGTATGTAGTAAAGCAGACTGTGGCATGGCAAGAGTAACACCTTCTGGGAGCAGAACTGCCCTGTGATGGGTGTTTGACTCCTGCTTACCACGGTGTTCCTGCAGTAAGGTCAAGAAACAACGCCTGCAGCATCGAGAACCTTTCATAAAGGTGCTGATCTAACTTCCCCAGTGGCTACGAATTTTGCAAGAGGGTCTGAGACATGACAAGCTACACATATTTTTATCAAAAAAGCTTGCTATGTAAAGAATACTTTCTGGCCAGTGGGTGCAGGGATACGCCATCTCACAGCTGCCCAAGACATGGCTTCTGTTTGAAGTCCCTATAGAATGTTTCTTTCTGAGAAACTGGATTTGTCAGCCTCTTTCTTTGGTCCCTCACCTCCCTCAGCCTTTGGGGGTGGGTTTGTGTACACTGCTGACTGCAGAGTAATAGTCAGAACAGTGTTGCATCAGGTTTAGAGAGTCCTTGACGACGTGTTGCTGTAACCTCGGTACTGGCAGATGACAGCAATGGAAAGGGTGGTTTTCCCTGACGGCAAGGTGGAGACGTGAGGGGCTAGAAGTGCCAGTGACAGGGTCTGGCAGCACTGGCTGAGCCTGTGTAGTTGGGAAACACTTCCTCCAGAGGGAATATCCTCATCTTTTGGGTGCATAAAAATAATATAAAGCTTAATTTGAATTTTATAAGAAAAGTCAAAGTTTCCACTCTCTTTCCTCTTTATCTTTTTCTCTGTAACTGTGAGTTTATTCAAGGTCCATTCTTTGGCCCTCTGCCTTTCTTACTCCCTTCGAGGATGCATCTAGAAGGGACACACACATACATGAGATCTGTGCCTTAGGTGGGTGCAATTGGTAGGAGTGAAATTGCAGAAATTGCAGGAGGTCCAGGTTGGGAGGAGACTGCTCGTTTCCTCTGGAACCCACATGAGCTTGCTAGGGTAGAGTGAAGCAGCCCCAGACTGAGAGCCTGGCACTATGGAGAGAAGCCGTCCTAATCTCTCACGACAGAAAGCCATGTCATTTGGATTAGTGCTACTACCCATCAGTGGTCCTGAGAACCGGGATTGTTTGCAGCATCAGAAACAGCAGCAGCAGCAAGACTATCAGCATTGATAAAGACACAGCAGTGACGGGCCTTGCTTCATGCCCAGGAACCACAGGGTTGGAAAAAGAGGAGGATACATCATGGCAATGACAGAGAGCGTGAAGCAAGCAGTGCACCACAGGACAGCAGCAGGCTTGGCACTCAAAGGGCGTGTGGACTGTAGTGACTGTGGTAGTGTTTGGTGTTGACAGCCAGGCAAAGAGAGCTACTCCCTCCTCCTCAGTGGCCACCCCAACACACGAGGACCTGTCCCTCCACGTGGGGAATCATTACCTATCAGCAGTTAAGCTGGGGAGGGCTTGATAGAGACCATTACCATTTTTCCCCATTGCCATGTTGCTCTATGGCAGCATTTGCCTGTGGTCTAGCAAACCATTTCACCAAAATGTGTCATGGTAAGTTGATTTGGAAATCTCTAACTTCAGCTCTCACAAACTAGAATTTCACCAATTTTTTAGTTCCATGATATTAACTAAATTTACCTTGTTTCTCATCCCCACGACCCCCCAGCTTCTTCTCTACATTTTCCTATCTCGGCAGCAGAGCTTTACTTTCCTGGTCACCTGGGCCCAAAGTATAGGGTCATCCTTGACGGATCCCTCCTCCTCCCCTGTGCCCCGGTGGTCAGAACATCCTCCGCATAGTCTTCAATTTTATCCATTTCCAGTGATGTTATTTACTATAAAACAAACTCTTGAACAAATAAATTTAAATAATTATATAACAATAAACTATAAGCTAAAAATAAAAGCCTAATCCCCCCGCTGACTAAGCAGACCCCCTCTTGGCCAAGAGGACCCCAGAAAAACCTTAAAACTGAGTTCCTGGCCATGAAGGGAAGGGAGGTTGGTCACACATCCTAACACCTCCTCCCGTCTGGAGTTTAGATGCAACAATTCACCAGCATTAATGTTACAACAGAGACTATAAGGCTGACACAACAGACTCTCTGTGACAATAAGATACTGAATTATTATTCAGGGCAAAGGTTAAATCATCTGCAAGTCATCAATTTACTTAACAGATCACTTGAGTCAGTTTATTGTGGCTTGTCTCTGATTAACAAACTTTCTTATCTTAAAATATCCCAAGCCTTGAGACCAAGTTTTATTTCTTTAACCAGTCACAAATCAAAGAATCTTTGAACCTACCTGTAACCTATAAGACATCTCCCTAACCCTCCTATCCCCCTTCCCCACTTCCAGATGGCCTGTGTTTTAAGGCTAAACTGATATACAGTTTCCATATATTGATTTATGATTTTACCTGCAATTCCTGTCTCTCTAAAATGTATAAAACCAACCTGTAACACAACCACCTTGGGACCACTTGCTCAAGACTTTCTGGGCATGGTTCCCCAGCTGTGGTCCCACACATTGGCTCAGGATAAACCTCTTTATTTTTCAGAGTTTGGGGTTTTCTCCATTAACAAAACCATTAAATCATTTAAAATGATTCCTGTATAGCCTCATGTTTGAAATACCTGTCACTCTAACTCCGGTTTAACACAATGACTGCCAGACTAGAAAAAAAATTTTTTTTTCCTTGGGGTCACAGTTTTCTATTATGAAAATAGAATAAAAACTTCAAAAACAAAATGATCCTTTCTAAATAGTTCATGCAGCTCCCAAGATGAAGAGACATGAGTTACATATGCTTCACAAGGCCCCAGGTTCAAAACTAGTGTGAGTTAAATACAGCTCACAGGGCAGTTAATGTGTTAAATGTCTTTTTTGTCATGAAACTTATCCATTCAGAAACCTTCGGGTTTCTATTTCTCAGCAGAGTCTCTGTGATCTAGCTCATGTCTACAACCTTGTGTTAAGGAGACGGCTTCAAATCCTAGCTTCACCACTGACTATTTGTGTGGCCTTAGATTAGTTACTTAACCTCTTCAGGTCTCCCTGTAGCTTTATTCATAAAAGTGTACAGTTCCTACCCTGTAACAATATAATGAGGATTAAAGATCTATCCAAGGCCGGGCGCGGTGGCTCACGCCTGTAATCCTAGCACTCTGGGAGGCCGAGGCGGGTGGATCGCTCGAGGTCAGGAGTTCGAGACCAGCCTGAGCAAGAGCGAGACCCCATCTCTACTAAAAATAGAAAGAAATTATCTGGTCAACTAAAATATATATAGAAAAAATTAGCCGGGCATGGTGGCGCATGCCTGTAGTCCCAGCTACTCGGGAGGCTGAGGCAGTAGGATCGCTTAAGCCCAGGAGTTTGAGGTTGCTGTGAGCTAGGCTGACGCCATGGCACTCACTTTAGCTGGGGCAAAAAAGCGAGACTTTGTCTCAAAAAAAAAAAAAAAAAAAAAA
>CM052855.1:88688080-88707233 GCA_028534055.1 Eulemur mongoz | reverse complement strand
AAAAAAAAAGACTTAATCTTAAAAGCATCTAGAAACAAACAGCACTTGTGTACAGAAAAAACAAGTTAAGAATAACATCAGACTTGTCATCAGAAACTACACAAACAGAATGAAACCTTTAAATGTTGAAAGAAAAACACTGTAAGCCCAGAATTCTATACCAAGAGAAAATATAGTTCAAATGTGAAGGCAAAATGAAGATTTTTTCAGTTAAACAAAGAGAAAATTCATTGCCAGCAGAACTGCACCATCAGCTGTGTTTAGAAAGCTCTTCAGAGAAAAGGAAAAAGACCTCAGAGGAAATGATAAGAACTTGATGGAAACTTGAAGGAATAAAGAGCACTGGAAATAGTAAACATGCAGATGAGCATCGCAAAAGAAAATCATTAACACCCCAGAAAATTTACCAGGAGCAACAAAATAAGAAAAGGGGTATAATGACAAGTCATAAACTTCAAAATTCGGCTATTGAGGAAGAAAAGATCCTGACAGAGCATGGCGAGGCTTCTAATCCCACTGTAACCTCCCACCCACAGAGACTACTGAGGAAAACAGAGGATTGGACAATTCCTGAGAGTTCTCCTCAACCTGGAGAAAAGCAGACTCAAGAGTTCACATTCCTGGAGGAATCTTGCTGGCCCGGTGCTACTATGACAGATCATCACAGACCAGAAGTATCACGGGATGTGGGATGTCCAGTGTCAGCCAAGAGGGAGTAAGCCAACTGCAGTCAACTTTTCCTACTGATTGTAACTAACATTGTGGACAAAATGCAAAAAAATAAAATAAAAATTAAAATGTAAAAAAAAGAAAAAGAATATGTGATATATTATGTCTACACAATGGAATACTATTCAGCCATAAAAAGAATGAAATCCTGTCATTGTGGCAACATAGATGAGCTCACAGGACATTATACTAAGTGAAATAAGCCAGGTATAGAAAGACAAATATCACATCATCTCACTCACATGTGGAATCTAAAAAAGTAGATCTCATAGAAGTAAAGAGTAGAATGATAGTTACCAGAGGCCAGGAAGGGGCGGAGGAGAAGGGTATGGGGAGATGTTGGTCCGTGAGTACAAAGCTACAGCTAAATAGGAGGAATAAACTCTTGTGTTCCATTGCACAGTAGGGTGACTGTAGTTGACAATAATATATTGTATTTTTCAAAATAACTAGAAGAGAGGATTTTGAATGTTCTCACTACAAAGAAATAATAAGTGTTTGAGGTGATGAATTTGCTAATTACTCTGATTTGATCATTACACAATGTATACATGTATGGAAACATTATACTATACCCTATAAATACATAAAATTATTTCGTGTCAATTAGAAATCAAATAAAAAAGGAAATGAAACAAATCAGTACATTTTCTATGAGAAAATGTGTTTCACATCCTAAACTGACTTTTCAAAGAACTTTGGCAAAGATTAGTTATATATTTATCAGTTTCTAAATTGTACTAAAACACAAAATTTTTTAATACAAAGAAAATTAATTGTATAAGAATAATTTCTTTCACAATCAGGCTTTCTAACTATCAAACTTCCCAGCTAAGCTTTCTTCTTAAAATGGCTGCTATCATCCCAGTTAAGGAACTATATAAGCTCAAATTTTCATCAGGCTGATGATATGTCAGCTCCTTCAGAGAATGGATTTTCAGTAATCAATCTGGTAAATGGTTGGAGATTTTTTTAAAATAAAAGACAAGAGGAAAACATTTAAATACTTACCCATATTATTTTGACGTAATGGCACATTCACTCAATAGAAGGTCTTCACAGTAATTACAGTTTCCATCAAGGCCATTTCTTATGCTCCACTGTAATTAGTTTGGATTGTTCACATCTCACTATAGCTTACTTACAAAGGAAATGGTGATTGGAGTTTAGAACTTTCAAAATTGTCCTTGAAACTCTTTGCTTCTTCCTAAGGGAAGAAATTCTCTTTAAAATTGATGATTTGACTCGAAGCCTAACATGAATGCAAAGTCGGAGGGGTCATCTCAAGGTCACATGGCTAATCAGTGGCAAAATCAGTACTTCAATACAGGTCTTTTGCTTCAAGGTTGTGTTCTATTTATAGCAAAATACTGTTTTCCTTTAAGTATCATCATTTTAGAACATTTTTCCTGAAAACAAACTCTTAAAACACACCATTGTAGAGAAATGTCCCAATTGTATTCCTTTTCCAACATTAAAATGCAATTGATGATTTTGAGTCTCTCCTATGCTCACAAATTAGGGAGTTTATGTTAGCGAATTCTAAGGTTAAATTTTTAAAAAAATATTAATGTTAAAACCATTTAAAGATGAAATAATTCACCTTGTTATAACACTTTTTAAAATATCATTTGGGCTTCTTAGGAGCATTTTTTACACTAAAAACATACTCTTACTGTCTTTCATTTATTGAACAAATATTATTGAGAACCAGCCATGGGCCACGAACTGTTCTGGGCACTTGGGGGTGTCTCAGGGAACAAAAAAGCAACAATCTTTGCTCTCATGAAACTAACATTTTAACAATTGCAGACAGATAATAAACAAAATGGAAGTCCTTTGAAAAGTTTTAAATAGAAGAGCAGCATGCTCTAGCTTATGTTTAAAAGGATGTCTCTGAGTGCTGTGTGGAAAAGAGAGTGTAAGTGGGCGGGGGCAGGAGGAGGGTAGAATTATGAAGGCTAGTCGGAAACATATTACACTAGTCTAGCGGGGAGGCGCTGGGGGTACAAATGAAGCGAGGGCAGTAAAAGTGATAAGTAGGTTAGACTCAGGAAATATTTTGAGGGTAGAACCAAGCACATTTTTTGGCAGATGGATGAGATGAAGAAAGGATTCAAAAGTGCATCCAAGGATTTGGAGTCAGCGACAAGGGAAGATGCTGCTGCTTTCAGCCGAGATGGGAAAGAACGTGTGAGAAGCTAATTTAGGGAGAAGCTTTTGTTCACAACAGATGAAAAATGATGGTGGCTCACGCCTGTAATCCTAGCACTCTGGGAGGCCGAGGTGGGAGGATCGCTTGAGGTCAGCAGTTTGAGACCAGCCTGCGCAAGAGTGAGACCCCATCTCTACTAAAAAAGAAATAGAAAGGAATTATATGGACAACTAAAAATATACGTAGAAAAAATTAACTGGGTATGGTGGCACATATCTGTAGTTCCAGCTACTCGGGAGGCTGAGGCAGGAGGATTGCTTGAGCCCAGGAGTTTGAGGTTGCTGTGAGCCAGGCTGACGCCATGGCACTCTAGCCCGGGCAACAGAGTGACACTCTATCTCAAAAGAAAAATGATTAAGAGCTCAGAAGAGACCAATGACATATACCTCCATGTATGTCATAAAAGAGGCCATGCCCTTTCTTTTGGATCTCATTGCAGTGAAAATGAGGCAGGAATGATGAGTTGAAATGCACATCTGGGATCTGGTAAGGAGAGTACAAGTCCTAGGAGATAGAAGAAGAGATTTGCTTTTCAGAGATGTGTACTCAGTACCATGAAGAGCTTCAAATCAAAGATCTGCACTGTCAATAAAATAAAGCCGGGGTTTAATAATCCCACTCTGTAAATTGTTTATTCATTCATTCCCTACTCACTCATCCACTCATTTACTCAGTTGCTCATTCATGAGGGCAACGAAGACAAATAAAGCACAGCCTTTTTTTCTCAAGGAAGAGAATTACAGAGAAGCAAACAAATAAAAATAAATTCCTCTCTTCCATTTATTTGCATGTAAAATAGTTTTTTTTCAAAAATCTTGCATAACATATTCTTGAAATATGTATAAATTACCTACAGATTTCTTAATGTTTATAATTATTAAGTTATAGAAACCTCTAAAATATCAATTTGGATACTCGACGAGTATCATTTCATTTCTTTGCCTTTTACATTTGAGTTCTGTATTAATTTGCTAAGGCAGCCATAACAAAATGTCACAAACTAGGTGGCTTAGAACAAGATAAATTTATTGTCTCACAGTTCTGAAGGCCAAAAGTCCAAAATCAAGGTCTTGGTCGGTCTCTCCTTCTATGAAGACACTAGGGAAGGATCTGTTCCAGCCCTCTCTCCAGTTTCTGGTAGTTCTTGGGCTTCCGGCAGGCAGCATAGCTCCAATATCCACATGGCATTCTCCCTGTGTGTGTGTCTGTGCCCAAATCCCCCCTTCTTATAAGGACACCAGTCATATGGATTAGGAACCGACTCTACTCCAGTGTGACTTCTTAACTAATTACATCTGCAATGACCCCATTTTCAAATAAGGTCGCATTCTGAGGTGCAAGGGGTTAGGACTTCAACATACAAATTTGGGGGCAACACAATTCAGCCCGTAACAGGTTCACAATATTATTGGTGCCAAGTGATCACCTAAGTTTACAGACAGTATTTCTTTATCTGAGGTCCATGGACTCCTATGTCAGCAGATTTCGTCTTCATGTCCATAAAAACTCAAGTTGTAAAAATATGAGTGTACAGAGATTTACACTTATTTGTTACTATGTGATCTCATTTATATCTATAATCATCTATATGTCAAATTCATGAAATCAGAGAGTAGGATGGTGGTTACCAGGAGTAGCGTTATGGAGAGAACGGGAAGGTGTTGAGACTTCCACTTTAAACAAAATACCCTTGGTGAGAAAACTTGAGCTCTTTTACTGAGCTATTAACATTATAGCTGTATTAATTGTGGCTCCAATCCAAGCTCAAGGATGCCAAGACCAAGTCTCAGAATAATCAAAGTCACCCCCAGCTTGGGAATGGAAAAGAGTATCTGGGATAAACCGAGGCAGTAAACAAGAAGTGAGACTAGGCACTCAGCAATGTCAGGCTGCTGAGCCCATCAGGAACCCAGAAAATAGGTGACAGAGTGGGGCGAAACCAGACTGTAGTGGAATCGAAATACCAGAGAGTAGAGATGTTAGTGTTGGTGTCCAAACCCGGGAGACATCCAGTGGATCATTCTTTCACGATGTGATTTTACAGGCCAAATCCTGAGCCTTTAGCACCAGACACTTCTCTACCAGTTGGGCCACGTGGAATCCTCTGAGGAACCTGTGCGAACGTCTGGAGGGTCTTGGGAGCACTGCACGTCCAGTCTTCTCCCGGCGCGGCAGGACTGCACAGTTTCTGTCTGAGGACATGATCCTCATTTGAGGAAGGCTTAGCAGTGGTTCTTCTCTCAGTGTTTGGATTTAATGTTTAAAAATTGTTGAACTTAAACATAACAAAAGGACAAATATTTTCGTTCACTCCATTATTTCTAAAGCTATTTGAAAGAAGATTTCTTTAGATGTGTTAAAAGTCAAAGGTAAGCCCAATTACAACACTAAAAATGTGATGAGATTCCCCATTTGCAAGCAAAGATGGTAATATGAGGTAAATGAGAACACAAAGAAAAATCCAATTTCATACTATTTATAAGAAACCCGCTAAAAATAAGTTATCACAGAAAGGTTAAAAGGAATGGCTGGATAAAGGCACCGTTCCTCATTACAGAAGAGCATTGTTTTCTTCCATAATAAAGAAAAATTAATATTACAGTCTTTAAAATATCTGTTCCCTGTCAATAATGGTTACATAAATATTAAATTTAGAACAGAACAATCTATTTGCCCTTCGTTAAAGGCCACTGACTAGTCAATACTAGCTGATACTTACATATTCGTAGTTAATAAACTAATTCTGAGCTGGAGAATATTTTATTGTTTTTTAGGTTGAAAAATAAAGCAATGGCTATTCACAGTCTGTGGGGAACATTTTGTCCCTAAAAATCCATTTGCCATTGCTGCTAGAAGCTATGAAAATGTTAATTAACAAGGTCATTAGAGCACACTAGTTACATGCTATCTCTTGAAGAAGAATGTGGTGTTACTGACCTAAGGTGCAAGATTTGAATGGCTGAAACAATTACATCTTTCTGGCAATAGCACAAATAATATGGGTGTTTTTGTTTCCGATTTTTTTAGGGGGGGCACTTAGTGTGGTTCAGGTGTAGTACATACCCAGTCAACTGCACAGAGGTAGACATCCACAGGTACGAATGAGTGGAATGTTGGTGTAACCAACAGAAGTGAAACGTGCCTTCTTGAGTGTCTCCGTCAGTTGTCATTAGGTTGATTACTCCCACCTGTGCCTCACACATTCCAAAAAGGTGTAAAGGACACCTACACAGACAGGAAGGCCCTTAGGGCCTGTCAAATATCCTTCCAAGTTATATCACTATGTCTTCATATTTGTGTTTTTCAAGTCACAGATTTGCATATGTAATAAGTACATGTTTGGTCTTGGTTTTCCGCCTGCACTCTTGTAAACCAGACCTGTGCAATGAAATCCAGGTTACTGCACCTGAAATTGGATTCAGTTACCTTGATCTCAGTTGCACAGGATCCTCATCAGTTGATAATACATTCAGCAAAGAATGGGGTCACGTGTGCCAAGCTGCGCCAAGGAAAATCTATGCCAGTGGTTCTCAAACTGTAACCTACAGAACCACCTGGAGTCCATAAAGTCAAAACTATTTTTGTAATAATACTCAGATTTTATTTGCCTTTTTCTCCGTGTTGACATTCGCAATGATGACGCTTGAATAACGGTGGGTAAAACTGCCGGTTTCAAGGCAGTGGCAGTGAACTCCGCAAGTCGTCGTGGCGCTGACTCCATCACGCCCACCACGCACTGTCAGTAGAAACTACACGCCAGGGCCAGGAAACATTTCCTGATGAAGCAGAAAGAATAATAACTTTATAAAATATTGTTCCTTAAGTATGTCTTTTAGTTTTCCGTGTGACGAAACGAGAAATAAACAGAAAGCATTTCCACTGAGTACTGAAATACCGTGTGAAATCTCAAGGAAAATCACAATGGGATTGTTTGGGCTGCAAGCTAACTGGGCCATTTATTTCTACAAACCCCACCTTCACTTGTGAGGATGACCTTCAAACTCTGAGTACTTAGACTTGAGTATTTGGCAGGCATTTTCTCAAAAATGAAAGGAGTAAGCCTGTTACTTCAAAGAAAGCCACAACTCAGTGTTTACTGCCAATGATAAAACAGGAGTTTTTAAGTGACTATCAGAATTTTGGAAAGCTTGTAAAAACCAGTGCAAGCTTAACAGCTTCCTAATAGTCAAAGACTTTTCTGATGTAATTTGTGGTGATATTAACTAGAGTGACGTTTTTTCATATTGTCCAATACAATGTGTTAATATTTGGAAGATTTATATAGCTCAGTGAACCAGTATCTTGCCAAAATCTAACTAATGATGTCATCATATCATGTTTGGTAAAAGATCTATTCAAAATGCAATGAATTTTAATGTTAGAGAGTATGAAAAGTTCATTCAAACGATTTTGAATTTCACATCGTGAATAACATTTAAGAAACTACCACTTGTCTTAGTTTGGTACAGTAGGAAAGAAGATTCACAATTGTCTGAAATTGTTATTAAAATATTCCTTCCTTTTCTGATTACCAAACTGAAAGTGGACTTTATTTATACATTTAAACCAAAGAATATATTGCAACAAATTAAACGGGAAACCAGATATGAGAATTGCTCTCTTCTGTTAGGCCCGACCTTAAAGAGACTCATAAAAATGTAAAATAATGCCACTCTTCTTACTATTTTTGGTTTGCTTGTTTTGGAAAATCTAATCATGTTTTATAAAAATACATTACTTATATTTGCCCTTAATGGGTTTGTTATGATAATAACAATTTTAAAGTGCATCAGCTTTATTTTCTCATATGGCAAATATTAGTAGATACAATCAGTATAAACAAAGGCTCTTAGCACTCCCTAATAGTTTTTAAGAGAATAAAGGGGTTCACAAAAAAAGAAAGAAAAAGAAATCACTGACCTATTAATACATAATATATAAAAACTATATCTTCCTATATAAAATAAAGAATTAAGAGTTAAGAATTAGTGAAATAACTGACATATATAGAATCAAGAATTGATAAACATTTCAAGTAAAAATCAATTTTCCCTCATTTGGCTAGTTCTTTCAGCTAAGATGGATTTTATAACTCAAGTCATCTAAACACAGTTGTCTTTGCTTAATATTCATGTTTTGCTTAGAATAAGCATCCAGGCATAAAATTTCATCCATCAAAATACATTGAAAAACTCTCAAATTCTGGCCAGATAACATTTTGTGTCCTGTTCTCCCCAACACAACCAGATTGGAGACCTCCAATGGATTATCTATGCAATTTAGGACACAGCCCAGACTTGGCACAACTTATACAATAGCAACTAAGATTTGGCATCTGCCCACCTCTTCGGTTTTATGTCTTACCATTTCTCCGTTTGCATTCTATACCTGTAAGTTCCCCAATGCTCCATTCTATCAGAGAGTGTTATATTTTTATACTTTCCAAATTTAAATATAAAGTTTTAATATACAGACGTTACTGCTTTTGTAATATTTGAGGTATACAAAGTGCTTTCCTCAGTGTTACTTCTCTTGACTCTCACAAAAGCACAATATGTAGCAGTATCCTATTACAATTTGCAATCTAAGTGACTGAGTCTCCTGGCGTTAAGCAGCATCCTCAAGATCACAGTTATTGAGTGGAAAGGACTGACACCTAAGCTCCAGTCTTCTGATCTAACTTCTCTGACACTCACTGCACTTAATGTGGTCAGAAAAATGCCTATATGTATCTAGTATCTCTTCTGTTACTCTTCTGCTCATGTCAGAATTTTGAGACTTTTAGCCAGTTCTAAATGATTCACCTGACTTAAACGGTTCTATCAGATTACCATAAAGAAGATCCCAGAATGCAATAAATTTTATCAGCTATATTACAAGTGAAGTGGAATGCCAATTCATTCAACATGAATTATTACTTTTGTAGAGTAGAAAATACAAAATGTGTGAACTAATTTGATGCTTCTTGATATAACTTCCTAATTTCAAATTTTTGGGCTCATCAAAATAGCATTATTATTCTATTAATAACTTACTATAGTAAGTGCTATTTACTTTAATTCATATGTTACTTTTGTGTATGAATTATTTATTTATTTTTTATTATTATTTCAGCATATTGTGGGGGTACAAAAGTTTATGTTACGTATATTGCACTTGCCCCCCACCGTCCCCTGAGTCAGAACTTCAAGCGTGTCCATCCCCCAGACAGTGCGCATCACACTCATTATGTATATGTGTACGTATACACCCAACCCGTTCCACACCCACATCTGCCCGACACCCAATTAATGTTATTCCTGAATGTGCTCTTAGGTGATGATCAGTGTAACCAATTTGATGGTGAGTATATGTGGTGCTTATTTTTCCATTCTTGGGATACTTCACTTAGTAGAATGGGTTCCAACTCTATCCAGGAGAACATAAGAGATTCTATATCCCCATTATTTCTTATAGCTGAGTAATACTCCATGGTATATATATACCACATTTTATTAATTCACTCATGTATTGATGGGCACTTGGGTTGTTTCCACATCTTTGCAATTGTGAATTGTGCTGCTATAAACATTCGGGTGCAGATGTCTTTCTTATAGAATGTCTTTTGTCTTTTGGGTAGATGCCCAATAATGGGATTGCTGGATTGAATGGTAGGTCTACTTGTATCTGTTTAGGGTATCTTCATATTGCTTTCTACAGAGGCAGTGTAGGAGTGTTCCTGTCTCTCCTCATCCAAGCCAACATTTATTGTTATGGGACTTTTTGATTAAGACCATTCTCACTGGAGTTAAGTGATATCTCATTGTGGTTTTGATTTGCATTTCCCTGATGATTAGAGATGTTGACCATTTTTTCATATGTTTGTTGGTCATTCTTCTGTCTTCTTTTGAAAAATTTCTATTCGTGTCCTTTGCCCACTTTTTGATAGGGTTGTTTGATTTTTCCTTGTTGATTTTCCTGAGTTCTAAATAGATTCTAGCTATCAGTCCTTTATCGGATGTGTAGCATGCAAAATTTTTTTCCCATTCTGTAGGTTGTCTTTTTACTCTCGTGACAGTTTCTTTGGCTGTGCAGAAGCTTTTTAATTTAATCATGTCCATTTATTTATTTATTTTTTTTGTTGCTATGATTGCCTTTGGGGTCTTCTTCATAAATTCTTTGCCTACGCCAATGTCTATAAGAGTCTTTCCCACATTTTCTTCTAGAATTCTAATAGTTTCACACCTGAGGTTTAAGTCTGTTATCCACCGTGATTTATTAAAACGACTGAATGACACAGTTCTTTTATATCTCCGAAAAGCTCAGTTAGGATCTCTCATTATTTTCACATCCCATAAAGCTGAGTTGCAGTCCTCTATTGTAGAAACACTGTGGTCAAAAGCCAAAAATAATGAATATAACAAAACCCAAAAAACTGTAATGTAGTAAATTATTTTGTTTTGTAGATGCAAACTGAAAGGGACTATATTTTATAATCTTTTAAAAGTCTCCATTATTTATGTATAATGCTATTCGTATATACCTGATTTATTTAGTGAACATATGGTTCCCACTTCAGTCAGTGCCTATGTGTTTTAAAATTGGTTTAAGAAATTTATTTCCTATGTAAATATTGATTATTTTTAAGAAGCCCAACCACTCTTGCTAGTTTTTGGTGTTTTCTGTAAGAATTAGAAGTGAAAGATAATGGTATATAAAGTATACCAGCAAAGATCCTAGGTTTATTATAATCCGAGGGAGGGAGGAAGCTAGACTATAAAAATATAGCATCAATTAAAATATGGCATAAACATTGCAGCTGTGAAAGAAGGACTAGATTGTCACAGAGTAGCCTGCAGCACCACATGACATTCTGACCTCAGAGTGTATTCTTCCCCCTTCTAAGAAGGAAGAAAAGCTGCATCTCTCACCACTCACAAAAATTATTCATGATGGATAACAGACTTAAACGTAAGGCATGAAATTATAGGAATTCTAAAAGAAGAGGTTAGAAAAACACTTACAGATATCAGCCTATCCAATGAATTTATTAAGAAGAACCCAAAGGCAATGACAGCAACAACAAAAATAAATAAATGGGACCTGATTAAATTAAAAAGCTTGTGCACAGCTAAGGAAACAATTAATAGAGCCAATAGACAACCTACAGAATGGGAGAAAATATATGCATGCTATACATCCAATAAAGGGCTGATAACCAGAATCTACAAAGAACTTAAGCAAATTATCAAGCAAACATTAAACAACCCCATTCAAAAGTGGGCAAAAGACATTATCAGAAGCTTTTCAAAAGAAGATAGACTAATAGCCAACAAGCATATGAAAAATTGCTCAAAGTCTATAATCATCAAGGAAATGCAAATCAAAGCCACAATGAGATATCACTTAACTCCAGTGAGAATAGCTTTTATCACAAAGTCCCCAAACAGCAGATGCTGGCGTGGATGCAGAGACATAGGAACACTCATATACTGTTGGTGGGACTGCCTCTATGGAAAGTAGTATGGAGATATCTCAAAGAACTGAAAGTAGACCTACCATTTGATTCAGCAATCCCACTACTGGATATGTACCCAAAAGAAAAAAAGACATTTTATAAAAAAGACGCTTGCGCTTCAATGTTTATAGCAGCACAATTCACTATTGCAAAGATGTGGAAACAACCCAAGTGCCCATTCATACATGAGTGGATTAATAAAATGTGGTATATGTATATCATGGAGTATTACTCAGCTGTAAAAAAAATGGTGAACTAATGTCTTTTGCAACAACCTGGATGAAACTGGAGATCATCGTTTTGGTGACATATCACAAGAAGGGAAAAACAAAAACAGCATGAATTCACTACTAAATTGGAACTAATAGATCAACACTCACGTGCACATATGGTAGTAAAATTCAACAGAAATAAAGCAGGTGGGGCAGAGGAGGGGATGGGCGAATTCACACCTAACGGGTACAGTGCACACCATCTGGGTGATGGACACACTTGTAACTTTGACTCAACCTGTACAAAAGCAATTCATGTAATCAAAATGTTTGTACCCCTGTAATATTCTGAAATAAAAATAAATACATAAATAAATAAAAATTTAAAAAAGAAGGAAGAAAAGCAAGAGAGGATAAATTTCACAAGCAGAATGAATATGAGGAACCACTGTTCATTCTACTCCCTCTCATTATTGGCAAAAGAAACTCCCATTTCTAACACCAAAACAAAGCTCTTCTGCTTATCTTTTCTTTATTCCATCTATTCCATAAATATTTTAGTAGCTCAAAAGTTCTGGCTTCCTGAAAACTCAATTTTCTTACTACCTGCTTACAATTCTCCTCATGTAGACTTCCAGGCTTCTCTTCTTTGTAAAAGAATAGGAGGTAAAAATAAACAAATGAATGAATAAATGTATAAATAAATATTTTTATTAAAATGGCATTCCATTTTATCAGCCTTCTTCCATTTGAAATGATGGAATTGTCTCTCTTCTAGACTCCAAGTGAACAGAAAAACAATAGCCCTAAATATCCTCCACCCCAACATAACTGCTCCCAGTTATTTTCACCAAAATAAAAAAAAAGCCTTCAAAAGAAGTGTTGAGATACACACTGTTTTTTTTTTTTTTTTTAAATCCAAGAGAGCTTTTGGATCAGTGCTTCCCAGTTTGAATACAGATTCTATACTAACATATCAGTTAAATTGAAAATGCAGATTTATAAATTAGATAAGTTTTTCAGGCTAACGGTTTTATATTTAGCTAGATTTATTGTCTAAGAAGCATGAGCACTCATAGAAAACTATAAAAATGATTTGTCTAAGGATTTGTGTATTTAAAATTCTGCCAGTTCTGCTCCATGCTGGAATGAATCAGCGTGAGGCTGAACAGCATCTAGTCATTTGTCCATGGGGCATGAATAGTGGCTTCTCAGTCTAATCTGCTGTGTGCTCCAATTTCATCCACGTAGGATGTAGCTTGGGAGACCTGCCAAACAGAAAGTGAGATTTCCAGCTGACTTTGCTGATGGACGGAGCACTTTGGATAGTTGATTGGAGAGAGCTAAGAAAGTCTTCCTTTGACGCCAAACATAATACTGAGCACCTGCTTCATGGCCTGAAATCCTACCATTACACATTCATTTCTTCATGCTAGTCTTCCTTCCTTAATCGAAAGGCAAACACATTTAGGGGCAACTGCCAGTGGTGGAAGGGAGTTCAATCAAATACTCAGGATTTTCGGTGTCCACCACAGGTCCACCAGGGTCAGCATCTGCTCATTCTAGCAGGGATGTCCGTGCAGGTCAGTGGAGGGGTTTGGGGGAATCCAGGCACAGGCAATATGCCGAGGTTCAGGTGGGCATGTGGCTTTGTGGCGGGGTTTTTGGCTTTGTGATTTTAATCACAGAAATATGGGAGAGGTGCATGTATTAAAACCAGGTCATGAAATCGATACAGACTGAGCTAATTCTTGGTCGCATGAGCTACAGAAATAAACTCTTGGAACAGTATGGTTCCTCTGCCCGAAGGAGGAATGTGCCCACAGTGGGAATAAAGTTGCTTGGTTCTGTAGAGTTAGGAAAGGGAGCAGAGCAGAAAGTGAGATTTATCATTACAAAATATTTATGTACCATATATAGAGGTCAATGAACCTTTAGTAGCTTACATACAGTATTGTATATAAAAATAAGAAGTTATGAGCAGCATATATTTGACCTAAAAAGAATATGCTGGTAATTTGACAATCTGATATTTTTCATTTGTTCGGTAACTATAACTTTTTCTTATTTTAGTACTCAAATGAGCTTTGTCAAAATAATTTGCATGAGTTAGTACTTCTTTTATATTTTCTTTTAATTAGTGATTCTTTTTCTTTCAGTATATTTTTCCCAAAGCTTGGAGAATATTGCATTGACTTTAGTGAGCTAAGTAATACATCTAGTATAATCCTAACCTAAAGCTAGGCTTTGTGCAGGGACATTCATAGTCTTGATTTAAATAATAGGCGAACTGTATGTTTAAGTCTAGGAGAGAGCAATATGTTACTTGTTTCCTCCCCATCACCTCTGATTATTTGAAGTTGCAAGTGGTGTTTTGTATCAGCCAAAATAAGCTCATTTTGATGCCAAAAGTGCCATCAAATCACTTTTATTCTTCATGCCTAGCAAAAGGTTTATAGACTGCAATTAGAACACTTCACACTTAATTAGACAGTAGAGAAAAATAGGTTTTAGAAAAAGAAGTTGGGGCCTGGCGCGGTGGCTCCTAGCACTCTGGGAGGCCGAGCCAGGAGGATCTCTTGAGCTCAGGAGTTGGTGACCAGCCTGAGCAAGAATGAGACCCCATCTCTACTAAAAATAGAAAAAATTAACTGGGCGTGGTGGTGCATGCCTGTAGTCCCAGATACTTGGGAGGCTGAGGCAAGAGGACCATTTGAGCCCAGGAGTTTGAGGTTGCTGTGAGCTAGGCTGACACCATGGCATCCTAGCCCGGGCAACAGAGCGAGACTTTGTCTCCCCCCACAAGAAAAAAAAAAAAAAAAAAAGAAAGAAACCAACCAAAAAACAAAACCCCAAAAAAGAAAGAAAGAAAAAGAAGTTAGGATTGCTGTGACTGGCATAAAAGCAAACCTTGACTGTCCATCACCTCATGGAAGAAAGTGAGCACACAGAACCAAATGTCATGAGGTCTGAGGTCATGTTTGGTGGCTGTGCCAGTTCCACCGTGGCAGCTTTCATCTCCAAAGCCCCTGGTCGCCCACTGGTGGTGTCTATGGTGGCGGGGAGATCGCAGGTGAGGGAGGAGAGAGCCCTTCCTTCTTCCCTGCCTGAGAAAAGCTAAGGATGCTGAAATTCAGCACAGAAAGTGGGTGAGACGATGGGGTTGCTCTGTCTTCTTGCTGATGTTTCAGTGCACGCAGTGGCTTCCGTCCACCATCATGCTCTGTACGTCTACAGTGGCTTTTGTGTCTGCCCTTTTTGATCATTTAAGTAACATTTATTAATAATTAAAAGACATGGGATGAAGGACTTTTTTCCTAATTAGACTTTAAACTCAAGTCTCTCCTTCTATGCCCTCTGGCAGGCTCTGCACCAGAGAACATGCCTGAGTTCTCCATGCTTCAGTTTTCTCATTTTAAAAAAGGGCAACATTTGTTAAGAACAGTAATATTTACACCACTATGGCTTTGGGGATAAAGTATTTTGTGTAGAACACCTAAATCTAAGTAAAGACTATTGATCTCCTGTTCCACCGAAATCATCTTTCTCTAGCATACCTTTCTAAATACCTAATTTCTGTAAGTCATGTGCTCTAAAATAACTTTCATTCTATGCAGCACATAACAATTTGAGGCGGGGATTGCTACTGGAGTTTCCCTGGGGTTCAGTTAATCTGGATCACTAGGCTGCCGGCCCACAGTTGCTGCTCTGTTGTGCTCCTCTGCGTGTTCAGAGAGCGCTCGTCCTGGGGGAAGATGATTTTATTACCAGGAAGGATAAAGAGCTGCTGAAGGGGGAAGGGCGGTGTCTGCCTCTCTGGGGTGCGAGGGCTGGCAAGGGGGTCGAGATAGTGGCGAGAGAAATGCGTATGCTGCACGTTTGATGTTTTTGTTACTATTTTCAGATTATCACGGATAATCCTTTTAGAAGAAGAATGTCCCGCAATATAAGCTTGGAAATAGCACAGAGGAGTTGATTTAGAGACATGGTGCCCAACACCGCAGCGCATCCGTAGCACGATGAATGCAAAGTCACAGAGGAACAGTGATCACGCAGAAAAGGGCAGGGAGGCAAGGGACCCTTTGGCCCAGCACAGGGGCGCAGCCTTCAGGAGCAGCCAGCGCTGGGGCTGGGGCAGGGGCGGGCGCACCGCGCAGGGCACAGCACGCACGCCAGGACCAGGCGGAAGACCGAGAGCTGGAATGCGGATGCGAGTCCTGACGCTCGCCGGGTTGTTAACGCACCACTCCGAACCCAGGTCTCCTCAGATTTTAAATGACCACAATATAGTGCCTATTTCACATCGTTTTTTGTCATTGTTGGCTTGTTTTTTCTTTGCAAAATAAATATAAGGAGAAAAAGCATTCTACAAAGCAAATTATCTCTACAAATGTTGAAGGGTTAACACTCAGAAACTAACTGGAGTGATTTTGTGGAAGAGGGTGGAGATTAGGAGAGAGGACGGTTGACAACATGCACCCACCTGTGTCTACCAACAGTGGCTTTTTCCTAAAAGCGTCACTGAAGTATTAGTCCATAAGCCTAAAATTTCCCTTTCCATAAGTTTATTGTTTGCTGATAGTCTATACCAGGAACATGTCCTTAATTTAAAGTAGCAGAAAATGTGAAACATTCTTTCTGTGTTTTATATTCATGGGTTTTCATTCCCATGAATTTAAAGTGAATGCCACCATTCTGTTGTCCACTAGGTTACTTCAAAAGGAATGGTCCTATTAAGCAAAACTTTCCTCTTTTCTCCCTACATTTCTTCCTGTTGTTACAAGGCATTGCCCATATGTGTCAGCCAGGTGAGAAATATGCCAGGAAATGAAACTTGCAGACTCCTTAATGGTAAAGTGTCTTCCTTCCTCTTGCTCTGTACATCAGAGTGATTGTGATAGACAATTTTCTGGCATCCATATTGGGTGTTTTTCACCCAAAAGTGCTGAGAGCTAAATGCACCACTAGTTTCTTCATCTGACTGTCAGCCACATGATCACTTATGGTCACATCAGGGGAGATGTAAGAAGGAAAGAAACTGGAACAAAAAAACAGAACTGCAAGCCCGGCAGCAGGATGTTCAGGTTTTTCCAAATGCTCAATTCAAGACCTGGGGAGTTTTGCTGCTCACTTGCAGAAAAAAAAAATCCTGATGGCCCTCACCGCTAATTACCTGACAAAGAACTTGGTGCTGAATGTCATGGCTGAATGCCAGTTACCAATGGGAAAGTGGCAAAGGAGGCAGCTTGGATCAATACAGCACAAATAACTCAGCCTAGAATTTAAAACTGGGACTCGGCATCATTTATGGCCATCTTTGGGAATCCTATGCCCACTAAACATCCTCTTTTCAGAAAAATTAGATTCATGGACATACAGACAGAATTTTATGTTATGATTTTGGGGATACACAGATCCCATATTCTTTGCTCCTAATTTAGAAAAATTAATCTGTGACATAATTTATATGGCATGACTACTTCCATGATGATAAAATAACAAAAAGAAGGTATCTGGTAAATGAAGCTGATTTTAAAAATTGAGTTTAAAACAATACATACTTCAAATAGTTCTATAAAAAATATCAATCATTTGGTCAAACTATCCAACTGTTCTTTGACTGTCCACTGCTGTAAGCACAGGTACGACAGAAATGATTGATACGTGGTCCCTGCATGGCCCAGAGAGGGAGGGAAGGCCTCTGAGTCTGAATGATGAGGGAACCTCCAGGGTAGAGATGTATGAAGTATGAAAACCTTCGGTTTCATCAGACAGATCCAGGAGTGAACCGTATCTGCTTCTCACTGGGAACTATTCATTCCTCCTGTTCCCTGTGCAGTTTGCTCACATGATTGATAAACTCAATCTGTTTGAACATAGCTTAATAAGAGTTATGAGCTGTCAATTCCAAGCATTCTAGCATGGTACCCAGCCATGAAAAGGAACATGATATATGCTGCTAGAATGAATAAATAATTGAATGAGGCAACCTAAACCCAATCTCTAATTCTGCTCAGGAGTCATTTCAGGACAGACTTCAGGTGATCAGTAGCTCCAGTAAGAGAGAGTCACTGTAAAGCTCTCCCTTTATGGAAAAGCAACACAGTGTTCAGTTCCAGGCCAGAGTCTCTTTGAGAGAACCTGGGTCAGGGCCTCTAGGAAGCAGGCATAGTTTGATGATGGGGAACCTGTGAGTGCTCTGAGGACAGCGTTTGTGCCTCATCTGTCTGCCCATTGAAGGCACCACTTTATGCTGACTGGACTGGACTTAGGATCCTCATAGAGAATGATCAAATCCTGAGTCCGGTTCTCCCTGGCAGGACTCTTGCACAGTGCAACCCTTAGCAAAACTTATAAGAAAAATGAACTCCATGGGGAAATTCATACAAATCCAAAGAAGTGACATAAAAATGATGATACCAAAGAGCGGTGTTTTAGCAGACCATGCTCTTCAAAAAAAATCATTATGGAAAACTTTCAAACAGAAAAAAAGTAGAAAGAGTAATGTAATGAAACTCTCATGAGCCACTGTAGCCATTGGCCAATCATGGCCAATATTGTTCTATATATAACCCTTCCCTACCAACAACATATCTTTTAAAGAAATTTTTAATTGATGTAAAAGATTTGTATATATTTATGGGGTACAATGTGATATTTTGATACCTAAAGACAATGTGTAATGATCAAATCAGGCTAATCAGGATATATCCATCACCACAAACATCTTTTCTTTGTGTTGGGAACATGACAATTCTTCTCTTCTAGCTATTTTGAAATATACAATAAATTGTTGTTAACCATAATAACCCCAATGTACTATCAGACACTAGAGCTTATTCCTTCTAACTGCATTTTTTGTACCCATTAGCCAACTTCTCTTCATCTCCTCCTGTCCCAGGTTCCATTGCCAGTCCCTGGTAAGCACTCTCTACCTCCACAAGATCTAATTCTTTAGCTCCTACATATAACTGAGAACATGGGATATTCTGTGCCTCGCTTATTTCACTTAACATAATGTTCTCCAGTTCCATCCATGTTGTTGCAAATGACAGCATTTCATTCTTTTTTGTATTGCTTATATATACCACATTTTCTTTATCCATTCATCCATTGGTGGATGCTTAGGTTGATTCCTTATCTTGGCTATAGTGAATTGTGCTACAATAAACATGGGAGTGCAAATGTCTGTTTGTTACACTAATTTTCTTTCTTTGGGATATATACCTAGTAGTGGGATTGCTAGATTATATGGTAATTCTATTTTTAGTTTTTTGAGGAAACCCAATACTGTTTTCCATAGTGGCTGCACTACTTTACATTCCCACCAATAGTGCATGAGCATTCCCCTTTCTCTGCATCCTCACCAGAATTTGTTATTTTTTCTCTTTTTGATAATAACCATTATCTTTTTTTTCTTTTTTTTATTTCAGCATATTATAGGGGTACAAAAGTTTAGGTTACGTATATTGCCCCTGCCCTCCCCCTCCCGCCCCCCCC
>CM052855.1:88671079-88687580 GCA_028534055.1 Eulemur mongoz | reverse complement strand
TGGAATTGATAAATGAATTCAGTAAAGTCTCAGGATACAAAATCAATACACACAAGTCAGAGGCATTCATATATGCCAATAACAGTCAAACTGAGAACCAAATCAAAGACTCAATACCCTTCCCAATAGCAACAAAGAAAATAAAGTACCTAGGAATATATTTAACCATTATCTTTTTGATAATAACATTCTAACCTGGTACATCTGCCTCATGTTGAGGTATGTTCATTCTATACCCAATATGTTGGGAATTTTTATCATAAAGGAATGCTGAATTTTATTTGATGCTTTTTCAGCATTAATTAAAATGATCATATTTTTTTCTGTGACTCTGCTGATATGATGTATCACATTTATTGATTTGCATATGTTAGATCTTTCTTGCATCTCTGGGATGAAACCCAATTGATTATGAAGAATGATTTTTTTTAATGTGGTGTTGAATTCAGTTTGATATCTCATTGTGGTTTTGATTTTCATTTCCCTGATTATTAGTGATGTTTAGCATTTTTTCATATACCTATTGGTCATTTGTATGTCTACTTTTGAGAAATGTCTATTCAGGGCTTTTAAAAAATCAATTAGTTTTATTGCTATTATATTCTTTGAGTTCTTTATATTATCTGGTTATTAACATCATATGGATAATTTCAAATATTTGCTTTCATTCTGTAGGATTTCTCTTCACTTTGTTGATGTTTTCTTTACCATGCAGAAACTTTTTAACTTTATGTAATCTCATTTGTTTATTTATGTTTTTGTTGACTGTGCTTTTGAAGTCTTACCCCAAAAAATATTGTCTCAGACCAATGTCCTAGAGTGCTTTCCAAAAGTTTTCTTCTAGTAGTTTTCTAGTTTCATATTTTTCATTTAAGTCTTTAATCCATCTTGAGTTGATTTTTGTGTGTGGTGAAAGATGGGGATCTAGTTGCATTCTGCATATGGATAACCAGTTTTCCCAGCACCACTTATTAAAGACACTGACATTTCCCCAATGTATATTCATGGTGTCTTTGTAGAGAATGAGTTGGCTGTAAGCATGTGGATTTGTTTCTGAGTTCTCTATCTGCTCCATTGGTCTATGTGTCTGTTTTTATGGCAGTACCATGCTGTTTTATTTAGTATAGCTTTGTAGTATAATTTGAAATCAGGTAGTGTGATGCCGGCAGCTTAGCTCTTTTTCTCAGAACTGCTTTAGCTATTTGGGGGTCTTTTACAGTCGCGTACAAATTTTAGGATTGTTTATTCTATTTCTGTGAATAATGTCATTAGTATTTTGGTAGGGATGGCATTGAATTTGTAGATAATATTGAGTAGTATAGATATTTAAATAATATTAATTCTTCTAGTCCATGAGCATGGAGTATCTTTCTATTTTTTTGAGTGTCCTCTTTAACTTCTTCATCAGTGTTTATAGTTTCCCTTGTAGAGATTGTCCATTTCTTTGGTTAAATTTATTCCTAGGCATTTTAATTTTTTTTGTAGTTATTGCAAATTAGATTGCTTCTCTTTTTTTTTTTTTTAGACAGAGTCTCGCTTTGTTGCCCAGGCTAGAGGGAGTGCCGTGGCATTAGCCTAGCTCACAGCAACCTCCTGGGCTCAAGTGATCCTCCTGCCTCAGCCTCCCAAGTAGCTGGGACTACAGGCATGTGCCACCATGTCCGGCTAATATTTTCTATATATTTTAGTTGTTTTGGCTAATTTCTTTCTATTTTTAGTAGAGACGGGGTCTCACTCTTGCTCAGGCTGGTCTCGAACTCCTGAGCTCAAACAATCCGCCCGCCTCGGCCTCCCAGAGTGCTAGGATTACAGGCGTGAGCCACCGTGCCCAGCCTAGATTGCTTTCTCGAATTCTTTTTCCCATTGATTGCTGTCAATATATAAAAATGGTACTGATTTTTGTATGTTGATTTTGTATCCTGCAACTTTACTGAATTCACTTATCAGTTCAAAGAGTTTTTTGGTGTAGTCTTTAGATTTTTCTATAATAAATATAAGATCATGTTGTCTATGAACAAGGATAATCTGACTTCTTCCTTTCTAATTTGGATGCCTTTTGTTGCTTTCTCTTGCCTAATTGTTCTGGATAGGACTTTCAATGCTATGTTGAATAGAAGTGGTGAAAGTGAGTATGCTTGTCTTCTTCCAGATCTTAGTAGAAAAGTTTTCAATTTTTCTCTGTTTGGTATGATATTAAGTGTTGGGTTTTCTTATATGGCCTTTATCATGTTGAGGTATGTTCATTCTATGCCAAATATATTGAGAGTTTTTATCATAAAGGAATATTGAATTTTATTTAACGCTTTTTCAGCATTAATTGAAATGACCATATTTCTTTCCGTGACTCTGTTGATATGATGTATCACATTTATTGATTTGCATATGTTGAATCTTTCTTGCTTCTCTGCGATGAAACCCAATTGATTATGAAGAATGATCTTTTTAATGTGCTGTTGAATTCAGTTTGCTAAAATTTTGTTGAGGATTTTTGCATCTATGTTCATCAGTGATATTGGCCTATAGTTTTCTTTTTTTGTTATTGTGTCCTTGTCTGGTTTTGTTATCAGGGTAATGCTGGCCTCTTAGAATGAGTTTGGAAGTATTTCCTTCTCTTCAATTTTTTGAAATAGGTTGAGTAGAATTGGTATTATTTCTTTAAATATCTAGTAGAATTCAGCAGTTAATTTCCAAAGAAAATCCTGGACTTTTCTTTGATAAGAAACTTTTTGTTACTGCTTTGATTTGATTATTTCTTATTGGTCTGTTCAAGCATTCTATTTCTTCAGGGTTCAACCTTGGTAGGTTGTATGTGCCTGGAAATTTATCTATTTCTTCCAGGTTTTCCAATTTGTTGGCAAATAGTTGTTCCTAGTAGTCAATGTGTCTTCTTATTTGCAAATATTTTAATATAGATCTATAAAATATAAGGACTATAAAATGTAATTACAAAATATTATCATCAATGAAATTTTAAATTAATGTTAATTCTTTAGTGTCATCCAAGACACAGCCAATATTCAAATTTTCCCAATCATTTCACAATTTATTTTTAGTTTGTTTACATAGGATCTCAATAAAGTACATATGTAACAATTGGTTGATGCATCACTTAAACATCTTTTAATTTAAAGATTCCTCTGTGTCTCTTTTCTGCAATTTACTTGTTGACAAAACTAACATCACCTTTTTGACTGGATTTTGTTGATTGACTTCTCATCATGTTACTTGGCATGTTCCCTCACCACTTTATTTACTGTGAATCAGTATTTAAATCTAGAGATTGGGCAGATCCAAGTTTGATTTTTTTTTTTTTTTTTTAGCAAGAATACAGCATGCATGTTAGGCTGTATTTCCACTGGGAGGCCCATATGCTTAGTCCTTTCCCCTTTTGTGATGTTAGTGGCCCTTGATAAATTTTGCCAGTATTTATTAACTCATTAGAACCATACTATTCACTAGTGGTAGACTGTGGCCTTTTAAGACAAGGATGCAACTCTGAGGCAGAGCTAAAGAAACTTTGGCTGCCTGTTCACTGAAGCCCTTTCTATCCTTCCTGTTGTGTTCCTTTCCCCTGCTGTTCCTGGTGCATCTGCCTCATGCCTGAGCAGGCCTCCGCCTATCTGGTTAATTAGGAATGGCTCTTCTCTTTTTTTATGATTTAATATTGAATACGAGGAAACAAATAATAGAAATATGAAATTATTTTTAATCCTACATTGATAAATTCTTATGTACATATTTATATATATAAATATTTGTTTACATAACTATAGTTTTATACCTTAGCTTTTTTATAACCCTCTAGAATAAATGCAATAATTTTTGACTCAGTAAACTGTATATATATTGCAAAACTACAAGCAGATGGTATAATATTCTCTCAGCCACCATGTTTTCCTGTCTGGGAGAAACAATTTTCCAAGATTGTGTATCCTTCCGGCTGGACGTATTCTTTGAACAAACAAGAACATACAACTATACTGATTCACTTAAAATTTTTTAATGTAAGAGTTGCTTCAGTTTTCTTATTATAAAAATAATACCTGGTTACTGTAAAAATTCAAGTAGTATAGAAAACGTGAAGAAGAAACTAAAAATCACCTGTATTTATGCCACTTGGATATTTTTTGTGAATAGAATTATGTGGATGGGTTAATGCAAGCACTCAGTGAAGCTGTGGTAATAGAGGCACAATAGAAGTTCAAAATAAATAAGCAATGTGCTAGATAGGCTTATGAAACTTTTCAGCTGTTGGTATCTGACATGAGTGATGCTGAACAATATAGAAGCCACAGACTGGATATTAAGAGAAGATTAATTAACTCATATAAGAAAAGGCAGAGGGAAAATGTAAAATGAGAAAATATCTCAGACCAGAAAAATTGACAAACCAGATGAATCAAATAGAAATAAGTGTACAGCAGGACCAGCTCGAAGAAAGTTTTCAGGAACTGGTGGAATTTTACCAATGTGTTATTGAACGACTCACTCAAGAGTAAAGATGATATTACTTGGTAAAAGAATGCATATTTCTGTACATTGTGCTATGAAAAATCTGATGATGACTTTAATTTTAAAATCTTGTAGCATTTTACTTATGTTAAAAATTATCTACCTTATATTTAATTGAATGTATTCTTCTGGAGAGATTACATATTTTAAAATATTATTTATAGTTTATGAGCATATATCACACTTTTAAAAAGATATACCATTGCAATTATTTCTTTTCTTTTCTTTTCTTTTTTTTTTGAGACAGAGTCTCACTCTGTTGCCTGGGCTAGAGTGAGTGCTGTGGCATCAGCCTAGCTCACAGCAACCTCAAATTCCTGGGCTCAAGCAATCCTACTGCCTCAGCCTCCCGAGTAGCTGGGACTACAGGCATGCACCACCATGCCCGGCTAATTTTTCCTATATATATTTTTAGTTGGCCAGATAATTTCTTTCTATTTTTAGTAGAGACGGGGTCTCGCTCTTGCTCAGGCTGGTCTCGAACTCCTGACCTCGAGCAATCCACCTGCCTCGGCCTCTCAGAGTGCTAGGATTATAGGCGTGAGCCACCGTGCCCAGCCATACTTGTTTTCTTAAACAGTATAATAAATGCTTAGCTGTGATATGTTAAAAAAAAATCCCCTGCCTATACTTTAATGTACTCATCTAACTCTAGTCCTCATTTCATAAGCACTGAGGGTTTACTGTGGGCAAGGTGTCATGCAGGGCATTAGAGACATTGCGGTTCCTCAGTCAGGAAAGCCTAGAAGGTGTGTGTAGACCACCCGCCTGGTCCTGTGTCCCTAGTGGAGCCTCTGAGTGGGCACATGCCAGCCCTTATGCACACTCCCTAGCCCTGGGCCAGGGAGGAGCATCAAATCGCTAGAAGGAGACTGTGGTAGGCAGCTTCAGACATTGTCTCTAGTGACCCTCACCTCTTGATGTTCACACCCTTGTGTCTTCCCCTCCTGTTGAGTATGGGATGAACCTAGTAACTTGCTTGAACCAACAGAATGTGACAAAGTTGACTCTATCGCCTTCTCCACTTGCTTACTTTGATGAAGCGAGATTCCATATGGGAGAAGCCCACATCGCAAGGAACTGGAAGCAGCCCCTGGTCAGCCACCAGTGAGAATGGACACCCAAGGGGCTGAATCCTGCCAAACAACCACATGAGCTTGGAAATGATTTTTTTCCAGTTAAGCCTTCAGATGAAACCATAGAACCTGAACTGACAGCGAGATTGCAGCCAGAGCCTCCTAAGTGTGCCCAGACTCCTGACCCACAGAAACTGTCAGATAACAAATGTGTGTTGCTTTAAGATGCTAATTTTTGTGGTAATTTTGCATGCAGCAATAGATAATTAATATAAGGCTAAAGAGTGTGATCCATATTTACTTGGACCTTGCTATGTTCTAAACATGGTTTGTCCCCACCAAACTCACACTAAGACTTTGTTCCCCAGTGTGCTAGTGTTGGGAGGTAGTGCTGTAAGAGGTGATTAGGTTGTTAAAATGGCTTAATCTTTGCAGGAATGGATTGGTTACCATGGGAACACATTGTTACAAAGAGGGTTGTCTCTTGTGTTGTTCTTTTTTGAACACACCCACTTCCCCCTTCTCTTCTCCACCACACTGTGGTGTAGCACGGGGCCCCCACTAGAAGCCATGCTGATGCTGGCACCGTGCTTCTTGGACTGTCCAGCCAACAGAATTGTGAGTCAAAAAACCTTTTTTCTTTATAAATTTCCCAGTCTAAGATATTCTGTTATAGCAACACTAAACAAACTAAGACAGACCTTATTCTCAGGAATTTCTTCAAACGCTGGTGATTGCAAGAAGAAACAGTGTGTAATTGTTACAGAAAACAAAACCAAAGCTTGGAAGATTTTATCTCATAATGAAAGTTTAGTGTGCTTGTTAATGATACTTTCAAAAACAATTGTCTAAAAGTGGAAATTGGGGATTAAAGTTTGAAAATATGCCCTTTGCTGATGTAAATTCTTTGCTACAAGTTATTTGAGGTTAAGAAAACAGTGACAGAAATATAACAATTGGAACCTAGAGCCTCACAACACAGTCAATTGGTACCTAAACCTTTCTTTTTCTCTTCTGGCTGTTGAGCCTAAGAAATATTGATTTATAGAAATGCCCCCTATATTTTTGGAGACAGAAATGATTTCAGGAGTCTTGTAAGGCTTTGCCCTGAAGGAAAATGTAAACGTGTTAGTTCGCATATCAAAAGCTGCCTGGCCTCAGGAGGGCATCTTAGGTCAGTAGCAGCTGCTTTCCAAGGTGACACTGCAGTCCAAGCCTGTGGTTCTCACCTGCTTTGAAAGACAAAGCAGGTCTTGCATGGAGCCACGGGATGGGGATGGGGAGCTGATCAACAAAGACAGGCCGCCCAAGATGAGAGCTGATCAGAGATAAGAGCTGATCATAAGATATGCTGCCCGAGCCGCACCCAGACGGAACCATGAAGTTAAAGTAAATAGCATAAGGGACAGCTCATGCTTGACTTCTGAAATCTCTGTTTCTAATACACAATAACCAGAGCCACGATGTCTCTGTTTTTGCTAAAGTGATAGATTTATCTTAAAACTTAGAAGTTTGCCCTAAGAAGATTTGATAACCCTTTGTTCACCTAGATAGAGTTAGTTAAGGGATCTGTAGAAGCCTTTTGGAAGACTTTGAAACTAAACCAAACTACCTGTTATTATGTAAATCCCGTTACCCCTGGCAACCTGTACCTATAAATACCTATGTAAAAAACTGTACCTATAAATACCTGTGTAAAACTTCAGTCAGGGTTGCTCATCTAATGGGAAAGGCGTGTAACCATCTGAGTACCCTCCTTTGCCTAGCTTCATAAATCTGTACTTTACAAACTATATATTTGCCTCTGTGTACTATTTTTATTTCTATTTCCTACTATTTTTTCATCCTCTGTGACGACTCCTGTCTGAGGGACCCAATTTTTTGTTAGGAGTGTAGCTAACTCCCTGCATCTGGCAATTCTCCATAATTTAAAATATAAAGAAATGAAAAAAGTTTAGAGAAATAGTCAACTGCTATTAGGGTGCATTGGGTAAATACTTATTTTCTTTAATACCTCTAGAGGCCCTCTAATGAAGTTCTTCATCTTTTATGTTTGTTACAAGATGATTTTAATAATGAAATAGCATATTCCCCTGTTGGATGTCCAAAAGAACAAACCTTGAAAATGTATTTAATTGTTTATTTTTCTATGTCCCTATTTTTTTTTTAATAATTTTTTGTATGGTTAAAAATGGTTTTCACATTCACCTGTTTGCTAAAGATATTTGATATCCTTTATAGTATTAAGACACATATGAAAGAGGACATGCATGGTGGAAAAAGGAATTTAATAAATATACAATTGTCTTAGAGCAATTAGAATTAAATTTAGGGCCGGGTGTTGTGACTCACACCTATAATCCTAGCACTCTGGGAGGCTGAGACAGGTGGATTGCTCAAGGTCAGTAGTTCGAGACCAGCCTGAGCAAGAGCAAGACCCCATCTCTACTAAAAATAGAAAGAAATTATCTGGCCAACTAAAATATATATAGAAAAAATTAGCCGGGCATGGTGGTACATGCCTGTAGTCCCAGCTACCCGGGAGGCTGAGGCAGGATCGCTTAAGCCCAGGAGTTTGAGGTTGCTGTAAGCTAGGCTGACACCACGGCACTCACTCTAGCCCAGGCAACAAAGACAGATTCTGTCTCAAAAAAAAAAAAAAAAAAAAAAAAATTTAGGTATATACTTCCTGAGACCCAGGCAAAAAGGTGACCATTAAATTACATTTGCCTACCAAGAATTCATTAAGTACAGGGGCATGTTTTAGTCATCGTTTTAACCAGTGTCTGGTCCATCCTGGCACATAGCTGATATTTGCTGAACAAAAGAATGAATGAATGAATGAGTGAATGTGTAAATAAATAAAGTACATCTCTGATTTCCCTTTCTGAAGCTGTGCTGTTGTCTCCAAGTTTTGACTTCTCTTAATCTTTTAAGAATTTAGCATATTGGATAACCAAACTCAAATTGCTCAGACATGAAAAATCAAGGCTGAATTGCAAGCAATACAAAATTTAAAGAAAGAAATTTCTACCATGGCATGATGTTAGAATTCTTTAGCTGATGTTAAGGTTACTTGGGAAAGTAACATTTATCTTTATAATCTCACCAATTCAGTAACATATTTTAGACTCAGCAAAATATTAACAGGAAGATAAGACTTTGTTCCATGGGAAAGAACATTTAACCTGTTGTAAGTACATAGCTTTAAGATGGGGATATTTAAAATAATAAGAAATGCCATTTATTAAGCTCTACCTATGTATCAGATGCTGAAGCAAAATGTTTAGACTAATGTATTTATTTAATACTCACAGCAAACTTGAAAGTTAAATATTATTATGCCTATTTTAAAGATGAGGAAACTGGAGTTAATCAACTAGTAAGAACCTGAACTCAGGTGTATTTAAATGCAAAGCTCTTTCAGAGCCAAAGCTAATTACAGTTTCCTTGATTGAAAAATGCCATTAACCAACAAAAATGTGCTGCACAGATTTAAGAAAAACAACGACAAAAACAGTGTATGTGAATTGTTCCTTTGTTATTATGGTTAAGACTATCAAGCCTTAGTCTAGTTACTGTTTCAGCCCTTTCCTTTGCTGTTTAGTTGGTCCTATGGATGTGCCTATCATTTATTATTTGTGTTAAGTAAACACTATGTTAAATAGCATTAAGAATATAAAAAGAAAAGTAAAGAAAAAATGTCACTGTCTCTGAGATTGAGTATCAGCACTTAGGGAAGAAAGAATCAAAACATTAAATTTATACACAAATAATATTATTAATTAATAATAATACATACTTAGTCTTAAAATTAAGTAACTTTCTTCTATGGGATCAAGCAAATCAATGTCTAAACTTTCTTCACATTCAGAATAAAAAGGTCCTTTTGAATCAATTGTGGCCATTGGCAGTTAAACACAGCATCGCTGTGATGTACTGACTTTCATAACTTTTACTTGCAGTCTCGGCCTTTTTGGCATAATTACAATTGTGAATGCAATTTCCAGGACATATTGCAGATCATACTGCAGATCTATGGTATCTAGTTTGTCCGATTCATAGTTTCATTTATAGGGTTAAGAGCATCAACTTAGGATTCACGGAGATCTGTATTTCAAGCCAACATCTGCCATTATGTGAATTTGAGCAACTTTCTTTTCGGTCAGGACAGGCTAAGTCATGCTTTGGTATCCAGTGGCACCCACGTTTCAGTGGCTCACACAGCAAGAGTTCATTTTTCCCTCTAGCCACATGTTCATTTCATATTTTCTACAGTGGTTTTGTCTGTCTCGTGGGGTTGGGAAACTTTTCAGAGCAAGTGACATCCAAAGCAAGATTGAAGGTGAAGTGGAGGACTGTGGACGTGACAGGAACAAAGTGTTTCAGGCAGAAAAAGAGTGTGAGCAAAGGTCTGGAGGTTAGAGTTTGCAAACCGGGAGAACTAGGTTCTAGAAATTACGGAGTTACAGAGGTGTATTGAGTTCTTGCATGACCAAATATTTCTATGACCTCGAGAAATTTGCTTTAAACTCTCTGGAACTCAGTTTACTCATCAAATGGGAAGAATGATAGTAACATTTTAGCATCAAATGTCCTCTGATGAAATAAGACAGTGCATGTGAAAATTTCTAATTGTCTGAAACATATTAAACAGTTTTTGTATATTTTGCTTGCCAGCATGTGAAATTGTGTACTCCATCAAATATAAACATAATGAAAAATTCAGTGAGAATCCCTCAGCACCAATACTCTTGGGCCTTAAGAGGAGGTGAAATATGTGATCTAGATGCCTTGTATTTCCCAATAAGTAATTGTACTCCAAAATGTTTTGTTTCCTTTAATTTCAAGTTTAATTTTTTTAATTAAACAAACTTTTTTTAGTACCTATATACAAACCCTTTCCTTGGTTTTTCAGGAATATTAAAGCAAGTGAGATATATTGTCTAATCATCTGTAGCTCTCAAAGATTCTACAGCCTAATGGGAGAGAGACTCTACACCATACAGAATTTGCTCAGCATCTATTTGCTAAGCGGTCCTGTCTATGCACAGTTGTTCTGAAATAAATTCATGTTTCTTCAGCCATCATAATGGACGCCTATTCATAATTGACTACTCTTGCCCAGTAAAGATAGCCAACAAAAATAAACATTCTAATTATTTTGTTTATTTCTCATCATTTGAGTTGTCATGATAACCGAATTAGGCTGACTGATTAAAATTTGATTGACCGATTGATTTAATCAAGATATTATGACCTCAAGAAAACCCTCAATTAAATAAAATGGTTGATTTTACGACATTGTGTTCTTGGGTTGACATAACCTTTCTTTAAAATGAGAGTAGGGAGAGGAGGCAGAGTGAGAAATTTAAAATGTTGGACATTTATACTGAATAAAAGTTTTTTTAATTTCAGGATGTTGGTGATAGTTGACAGCTGCAATGAATTATAACATCTGATAAAGATAGATAATGAAGAGCTTTTTTCTGTGTTCAGCTTCATAGAGTAAGAAATAAAAGGCTTTTCATTAAAATAGTTTTTTTTTCTATAAAATGTTCTATTACAGTGTTGCAAAAGTTTTTTTTATTCAACACTAAATGGAAGAGCATGTGTTTTTAAATATACATTTTTGGCACCTTTCGGGTATTGATTAGCGAGGCCTGGGCATTCTTCATGTTTCTTATTTTAATTGTGTAGTGTCAACCACAGAGTGATGTTTTCCACTTAGCGATGTAACATAGGAATTGGAGGAAAATTTTTCAGTTTGCAGATAACTTACAAGAACATGAACTTCCACGTTTGGGCTGCCTTCGACCAGGAATCTGGAGCAGCACTAGGTGCCCTGCCACGCAGCCAGCGGCTCCTCCGTGTTTTCCATTCCCCGGCACCGGGTAGAGTCATGTGACTCACTCTTACCAGCAGAAAATGCCCACTGATGTCAAGAACAGCTAGCTATGCTTTCTTCTCTCCCTCTCTCTCTCTTTCCCTCGATCACATGTATAGAAACGAAGTTCTCTGGGTTTTGCGAATTGAAGCATGGGAGACACTTGGGACCGTTGGTCATTGCCTGGAGAAGAACCACACAAGAAATCCACTTGAACTGCCTCTGACAGTGATGCAAGCAAGGAAGACACCCCACCTCTACTACGTCCCTGAGGTTTGGGGTTTATCTGTGACCACCAGCTAGCTTTGTGTCTTCTAGTCCCCTGTGGCTAACACAGGGGTGCTCACCAAGAACTCAGACACCCCTTTCACCCCTGCAGTTAGATTGGGGCCAGCAGCTGGGCTCTGCCAGGACACTTAGGGTAGAGGTATGGGTCACCTCATCGAAGGACATTTTCACTGGAGAATGTGAGTTTTGAGGAGCTCTGTAATGGCTTTAGTGCCGCAACTGAGTGCTGGCCATTCTTTTCCTACGGTGCAATTTAAGAACGTTGGACACATTTTAACCAGGACAAGAGCCCCTCTCATGGAGTGTAAATGGGTCCTGTGTGGGACACCTCTGACCGAGGGCTGCTATCCATTAAATCATGTAACATCATGTGATGGTTCATTTTAGGTGTCACTTTGACAGGGCCACACGTTGCTCAGATATCTGGTTAAACATCATTTCTGGGTGTGTCTGTGAGGTGTTGCCAGAAGAGAGTAGCATGTGAGTTGGTGCCCTGAGTACAGCACCTCCCAGGGGTGAGCCGGCCTCCCGCAGTCCACTGAGGGCCCATATAGAACAAAAAGGTAAAGGAAGGTTGATTCTTCTTCTCTCTCTCTCTCTCTCTCTCTCTCTCTGCCTGACTGCTTGAGCTGAGACATCATCGGCCTTCCTCTGCCCCTGGACGGGGCCATCATGGGCACTCCTTGTCCTCAGGCCTTTGGGCTGAGACTGGAACCACACTACCAGCTCTCCTGGATCTCCAGACTGCACATGGCAGATTGGGGGACTTTTCAGCCTCCATAATCATCTGAGCCAATTCCTTATAATAATTCTCATTTATATATATCTCCTGTTGGTTCCATTTCTCTGGAGAACACCTTAGAAAAAGAATTTGGCTGTATTCTTAAAAGGGTTGGAATCCTAAAACAGTAGAGGCACGGTCTCTAACCTATAATCCTCTGAGAAATAATATATTGCATATGGATAAACAAATTAATAAAATCATTCTACTGTAATGATTTCTGATTAATACTGTAGCTATGTATCCAGAGTACCGTGTGAAACTGCCTTTGGGGCAATACGGAAATCATAGGTAAAAGTAATATTGTAGAAGATAATAAAACTTTCGATAATACTGATGCTGATGATCAGATGCCTCAAGGCAGTTCCCTCAAGGTGTTAACTCTCTGGAGGCGAATTCTGCCAAAGAAGATTTAGATTTGATTAAGGATAGATTAATTATGGTTCTCAATCACTCCACAGATGCGCATCATCAAGTCCAGAGAGCCATAAATCAAAGCGGGGAAAGAATTACTGAGTACAGACCCCTGGGAAAGTTTGCACTGCTATGACTGGACGCTGCAGCTGCCTGTTTACATCTATTCAATTCCTCCTGCTTATTTTAAGTGTTTGGAGTCTGTGCAGTTTGATTGCTTATCTGATTATACGCTACTGCAAGGCCAGTAATGGCCATCAGACTACAAGTGATTGTTTTGCATAAGAAGGCCTTGGCGGCCCTCAGGGAGGTGAGCTGGGCAGGAGGGTTCATTCCAGCAGGCCTGGGCTGGGCCTGAGCTGTTTTGCTGAAGCAAGAGTTTCCTCTTTACTGCACTGACCCCAGGTCAAGGACTGAAATCTATTGATTAATAGTGTTGCTCTGTGGCCATGGGTTGCAGGCAAGTTTTGGGTGGTGTGTACCAGATTGTCAGCATTGTTTATTAATTGAAGTGAGTCCCAGTGACACTCCCTGAAAGCTCTGCCACTGGGGCTGGTTGCACAGTAGGAACATGCCGACATGACTAGAAGGGATAAGAAGCTCTGCCTGAGACTCCCTTTTGGGTTCGCTGGTTCCATGATGTCCTGTGCACAGTGGTGCTTCCTGATCTGAGAGAGGAGGCCCGTGCTGGTGGTGCTGGAGGTGCCGGTGGTGCCGGTGGTGCTGGTAGTGCTGGTGTGACTCCTCAGAGCTCAGAGGGAGGGTGATTGATTAGTACTCACCCCTCCCTGACCCCAGACCCCTTGCTGCGAGGCAGCCTCTGGCTATGATTCATATCCTCACTTTAATGCTATAGCTACGTTGAATCCTTTTCCTGTAATAAATCGAATATTTTGTAAGAGTGGCCATTTAGGATCCTGCGGATCTTCTTTAGTAATCAGATCCTGTCTAACTGCCTTTGTTAATGCAGGTTTGGTCTCCACTCCACCTGGTACAGAGCCTGACCTGTAGGACGCACCCACGGCACATGAAATGAACAAAATACCTACATACCCTTCTTTGGTGGGGAAAGAAGCCAAAATGATTTAAATAAATATTAGCAAATATAATTAAGCTACATTGGTTAGCGTAAATAAAATAAAATCAATAAAATCAATTTTTCATCTTCAAGGACAAATCTAAACACTAATAGAGACAAAGAACTACTCCAAAGTCTGTTTGTAGATATTGGCTTGTTATTAGTCCTTAATAGTAATACTAATAGCTAAAATTGTTGAGTACCTAATCTGCACTAGGCACTGGGCTAAATGCTTAATATTTATTTGTTCATTAATCCATTCATGTATACAACGAATATTTGTTGAGCGCCTACTTGATGGTGGGTAATGTTTTAGATGCTGGGGAGACATAGCTCAGCCATCCCGTGAGTTGGCTACACATCCTCATTTTACACATAACAAAACCGAGCTTTACTGAAGTTAACCTGGGTCAGATTGTGTCATAGAACAGCTCCAGGAATCCAGTCCCAGCCCTGGTTCTTGTTAGCCCTTCAAAACTGTGCTTAGACTCCAGGAGGCTCAGTGCCCTCCTCTGCAAAATGTCATGACGCTGCTCTCCCCACCGTCTCACGAGGGAAGCAGCTGAGGACCAAATGCGACGATGTGTGCCAAAGTGCTTTGCAAGCTGTGAAGGGCTATATGAAGGCATAATTGTTACATGCTTAAAGAGTACTTTTGCAACACAAATGAAGTAATATGTTTCTAAATTTTTTTTTTCATTGTTTGCTTTTCCTCCTTAGCAATCAGGGGAAGTCAATTTGAAGCAAGAAGCATAAAGATGCTTCTTCTAAGAAGAATAGCCTCAAGCCACATAGCCAAAGTCTTTATTACTTCACGGCAGATGGTGGCACAGCCACAGAGCCATGTCCCCGGCAAACAGAAGACCATAGCTCTTGAATCAGACTTTGTTCATTACCCATGCAGTTTGATTTTGCATTTTGACCTTAAAAATCATGAGTCATCGTGATAGGTTTTAACCAGTATGACTCTGCCCAAAGGCAGAAAAATGGATTTAATGACCTTCTGAATCCTGCCCTCCCAGACTGAGAATTGTGTTGTCTGTAAATGCTTTCTGAACTAATTATAGCAGAACATCTACCAGGACTAAAAATGAATTTCAAAAATATAAAATGACTGTGTACACATTTTAGGCACTAAAAGTTCCATTTGACTGTTTCTCCAACATATTAAGTTGCATAACAAAAAAGATAAACAATTTTTTTTTAATTTAAAATAAGATTTCAAAGTTACAGAGCAGCTTGACGCTTACACAACAGCAATTACTATGTAATTAAAAGTCAGATGGCCCTGGTGGTAAATGTCACGGAGAAGACTGCCTCTCGATGGATTGTTTTCAGGAGGCATCACTAAGAACTGGAAATGCGTAAACAGCCTTGAGTTATAGAAAATCCTCTCATCAGGACACCACTTAATTAAAGAAGCACAGTGTATTGTTTTCAAAATATTTCAGGCCTTTGCATAAAGCTTCAGAAATCTGGCTAGAGAACCAAGGAACAAGATGTTTGGAAAAGAGCTGTGTACTCGACCATGACACGAGTTCTGGAGTTCTGCATTTACTTGCACTTGATTTTTCAAACTCTTGCTACCAGTGAGCAGCTGAGAAAGGAGACATTTTCTGCACCTAACAGCTGCCATTACCTCCTATGGGATTGTTACGGGTTGAATTGTGTCCCTCCAAAGACAACTTGAAGTCTTAACTCACAGTACCTCAGAATGTGACCTAATTTGGACATAAGGTATTTACATAGGTAATCGTGTTAAAATGAGGTCATTAGTTTGGGTACTAATCCAATATGATTGTGTCCTTATTTTTTTAAAAAGAGGCGGTGGGTGGATTTAAACACAGAGACAGACATGCACAGAGGAAGAAGGATGTGAGGAGACAAGGGGAGAAAGCCACGTGGAGGTGGGCGTTGCCTGCCCCGGACCAATGGCCTCTGAGGCTGCCAGGAGCTGAGGGGACAGGCAGGGGTCCTCCCTTCCAGGGACTGGAGGGAGCATGAGCCTGCTGATACCTTGGGCCCCCAGAGCCACGACACAATACATTTCTGCTGTTCTAAGACGCACAGTTTATGGTACTTTGTTTCTGCTGCCCTAACAAACTAATACAACAATCTTTCTAAAGAAATCAATTTAGTGCCGTCATTAAGAGGAAGGTTTCAGAGTCTGGCAGTATTTCCGACCTGCCCGCCCTAGGCACGGAGGGTGCAGCGCGTGCAGACAGGCTGGGTCCTCGTTTCAGCTCGCATCCAAGCAGGGGAAGGCAAGGGACAAGTACCCGCTGTAGAAAGTGAGTTCAGAATCGGTAAGTGCTACAAGAAACACAGTAGAACAATAGCCAAAGAGAGCTGTGGTTGGGTATTTCAGCTGGAGTCATGAAATGCCTGTCCGAAAAGGTTACGTTTGAGCAGAGACACAAACAATAAAGAGGAATAGTCCTGAGAATGTCTGTGGAAAGAGGGTT
>CM052855.1:88613555-88670579 GCA_028534055.1 Eulemur mongoz | reverse complement strand
TCACCGTTATTTCTTATAGCTGAGTAATACTCCATGGTATACATATACCATAATTTACTAATCCACTCATGAATTGATGGGCATTTGGGTTGTTTCCACATCTTTGCAATTGTGAATTGTGCTGCTATAAACATTCGGGTATAGGTGTCTTTTTTATAGAATGACTTATGTTCCTTTGGGTATATGCCCAATAATGGGATTGCTAGATTGAATGGTAGGTCTACTTGAATCTGTTCAAGGTGTCTCCATAATGCTTTCCACAAGGGTTGCGCTAGTTTGCAGTCCCACCAGCAATGTATGAGTGTTCCTGTCTCTCTGCATCCATGCCAACATGTGTTGTTTTGGGACTTTTTGATAAAGGCCATTCTCACTGGAGTTAAGTGATATCTCATTGTGGTTTTGATTTGCATTTCTCTGATGATTAGGGATGTTGAGCATTTTTTCATATGTTTGTTAGCCATTCTTTTATCTTCTTTTGAAAAATTTCTATTCATGTCCTTTGCCCACTTTTTGATAGGGTTGTTTGATTTTTTCTTACTGACTTTCCTGATCCTTTAAAAACATAGTTTCTTGTTACCTGTAGTTTGATAGTTTTGTTTGCTTCTTTAAATATAGCACAGTTAGTTTCTTGTCCATCTGATAACGGTAATATTATCAGTATTTGTGGGTCTGTCTTTTGTCTGTTTCTCCTGATTCTTCCGAAGGAGTGTCTGCTTAGTAGTGCTGAATGTGATAGCTAGAGGGGGAAATTTAAGAATAATTTGAAGCCTAGAATGATATCATTGTTCTCCAGAAAACTAGGTTTGTTTACTTCTGCTAGGTGCTATCTATCCTTCTTCAAGTTCAAGGCTTGAGCTTCTTTAAACCTGCAGTCTCCAACCCCTGGCCGCAGCCCGCCAGAAACCAGGTCCCACAGTGGGAGGTGAGTGGAGGGCAAGCTAGCAAAGCCCCACCTGCACCCACAGCCGCTCCCCATCACTCACATCACCGCCTGAGCCCCTACCCAGTCAGATCAGTGGTGGCGTCAGACCCTCACAGGAGCACTAACCCCACTGCAAACTGTGTGTGAGGAATCCAGGTTGTGCCCTCCGCATGAGAATCCAGCACTTCATCTGAAGTGAAGCTGAGCTGGCAACTCCCCGCAATGGCCTGCACCCCCACCCCCCACCCCACATCCTCCCCCACCTCCCAACCCCCTCCTCCAACCATGGAAAACCTACCTTCCACGAAACTGCTCCTTGGTGTCAAAAAGGTTGGAGACCGCTGCTTTTAAACCATGATAAGCCTAGGTTGCCAATTCAAGAGGAGGTCAGGTTACTTCACATTCATTCTTTTTTGGGTAACCCTTTGGGTCCCAGCTTTAATTGGGGAATTATCCATTTCTCCACTTTGGATTAGCCTCAGATTTCATTTTTCTACTCCTTTTCCTGCAAAGTCACCACAATTTTAATTCCATTTTGCAGCTGTTTACTTACCACGATGGGTGCTCCCCCTTTTTCTAGATTTTGGCCTGATAATTTCTCATTAACTTGTTAGCTCTTTGATATTGTTAAGAATATTTGTTTACATTATCAACTTTGTGATCCTGAAGACCAAAGGAAGAAATAAAATAGTCATAGGTACAAGCAAAAAATATTTGGCATCAACCTATTGTATGCTCCATCTTGCAACATAAGTGGTGAGACCTGATACCAGAGAAAGACATTCCCCTAAGTTGATCACTTGAACACTTTGGGCTATGGCTCTAGAATCTACCCATGCCACATTAGGTGAAGAGCAAAGAGGAGAGTATCTAAAGACACTGGCAGCATTTTTCCCCTCTAAGTTGTCTGGAAATACAATAGTCTTTCATGAAAACAGTGCAGTTAGCTTAGTTGAAAAAAATGTGGAGATACATGCTTCCCATAATAGAAGACCTAGTAATTATGGATAACTTTCTCATTGAGCAAATATCTATAAAAAAATAGCAACAACAAGAATCATGCTTTGCATAGGCCTAAATTTTGCCCTTCTTGCTGTCTTAAAACATCTATTTTCAAATTTCCAGACACAAATTTTTTTCAAACATAGAAATGGTAAGAATCATAAGGATCCCTTGAGCATCATTAGCCTCTTGCAATATGACAGTTCATAATCAAAGATAATTTCCTACAACCTTCCTTTAAACGTTGCTATCAAATTTGACAGTAAGTTATACTCCAATGACTCCTGGGAGAATTCTTTAAAACAATTGGAAGGCTACCATAACGTCACGGTTATAATTAGCTGGATACGTTAGGTAGGAATAGAGATTGATTTTAAACATGAAAAATTTTAAAGCAACTCCAAAACTTGAGAGTCAAGTTCATTCGGTTTTGATTTCTCATTATCACCCTCCACCAGTCTTACCCTTTTGTTTTCCCATTCCCAGGCAATATCATTATGGGAAGAACCTTATCTCGTACACTTTTTATTTGAATGGAATTATGAATAGTGTTATTGAATAAGAATTTAAAGATAGGCAAGTATTAATAAGCCAGAATCATCAGATATTCAGGCTCTCTTGGGAGTATGTTCGATGCTAGCAGATTAATTTGAGACTAATCAGTGTCCCCGCACAGTTTCCTTTTTTCCCACTACTAGAGTTGTGGAATTTTTTATTCAAATAGGTTTGTGAGACAAAAAAAAATAGTATATTTATGTGATTTGATTAACCTTTAAATTGGAACTCCAGAAAGACATTTTCCAAAATGGCTACAGAGATGGGGGTGTGGAGTCTAATGGTTAATTTTATTAACTCTTTGACCAGAGCTTCAGAAACCTAGGTGTCTCTGCGCCATCCATTTCTGTTATTCCTCTTCTGGTAACACCCAATATGGGGAATAAAAAGACACTTTTTACTAGAATCCATTTGGATTTTACCATACAAAAGACAAATTTTATGACAATCGTATGGTTTCAGGACAGAATCCCTGTCGGTACTTACGTACTGTGCCCAGCTGCAAAGCTCAAGCTGGGCATGAAGGTGGCTTTCTGATTTAAGGGTCTAGAGAGCCACAAGCTCAGTGCTACCAGGTCCTCCGTGGCATTGGTCTCACTGGTTTACGATGAAGTGAGCAAGCTGTTTCTGCAGTGGGGGCTTTCTGAGGCTACGCTGTGCCCAAGCTGAACGTGCAGGTGTGTTGGTTGCTGTGTCAGATCAGACTGGCAGAGTTCTGTGCTCAGAACCTGGCAGCAGTGATGCCAACACCACCCTGCTTAGGAAGAACCTACTTGGGGTTTAAGATATTTTCCTTTCGTTCTCCAGTAATGACTAGAGTAAGAAAAATGTGTCTTTACCTTAACTAGAAAATCCAAATGTAATTAGCAACCATATTTATCTTCACATTATTTAAAGGATCATTGATACCAATGAGTTTTTCACAAACATAAGCTCTGGTGCTGCTGAAACATTCCACATGATAATTAGCAGTCTTAGCAAAAGAGAGACTAAGACGGTTGTTGGGAGTAACCTTACACTTATTATAACTGTGAGAAATGAGAAATCTGTTAGGAAATGATATTACCAAAAGATTTCTAAGTAAAAGTGTTAGGAAAGTTTTTATAACTAAATATCCATATCTGAAAATTGAGTGTTCCCTTTAATTGAGAAAGCAAACTTTTCATACTCAAAATATTCTGAAGAAAAAAATCCACTCTTCTGAAAGCTGGTGACATGATTATTAAAATAATATATACTTCTTTTCTTAATTGATACAAATGCAAACTAACAAAGATCTCTTTTCCTTGTTTATCCATGGATTTTGAAACTGTTAATATTAACCTAATAAAGTGCCTATGTTTGGAAACTATGACTCAATAAAGAGATGTTAAAATGATTTATTCAAACTGTTAACTTATTAGAACTAATTTGATTATAAACTTTCACCTTGAGCAGCCATTTCAATTGTGTTTTAAAGAATCTATTTCATTAAAGATATTTCCCAGTTTCCTATAATTTTTCAAGGAACAGACTTTAGGACAATTATATGATCATGACATATAAATATTTAGCTTGCAGTGTTCACTTTGGCCCATAAAAATTTCAATGAAACATGAATCCAATATAATATATAATTTTCTCTAAAATTATTTCAAGTTCATGGGAGTTATTATAAATGTTTTCCAATGCAAAGGTTTCTAAATAACTGCCAAAACCTAGATATTAAAAAGACTCTGAAAAAAATAAAAGAGGAAAGGAGTTCTTATCAGAATCAGAAGATCCAGGCTCGGGGCAAGCACCTTAGCAAGCTATTCTGCTCACTCTCCACTGCATGCATTCTAGTTTCTCCACTTGCCTCTTAGGTGTGGTTACAAGAACTGCACGGTCCGAGCACACCTTTGAGGGCCTACTGGGTCATATGAAGCTTGAGAGGCAGAATCACACAGCACTACAGGATTAATTTCATTCATGAATTGGAATTAATCAGTTCCAACCCACAAACAACTTGCGGATCCCAAAATATCTCTTTTATACTACATCTATTTATCTCTTTGTTTAGTTAGATCCTTGAGGTAAAGCGAGGACTTATCACAAATGGATATTTTATAAATTGTTGTTGTTGCTGTTGTAATTAGCACAATCTTCTGGGGGAAGGGATTGCCCAAGTCATAAATAAACCTCTTCTGATTTTGAGTAAGATTTTATATTACTTCCTTTAGGTATGTTTATATAGATAATGCTGAGCACATCACCATAATGTTTGTTATTTACCTTTTTATTGAAAAGTACCCCAAGAATCTCAGCTTGGGGAAACAAAGTAAAAGCTCATTAAAACTCTCACACAAAGCATCTGCTCTTCTTGGGCTTGTACCTCAGGGCCTTTGCACTTATACTCTCCCTCTTCGTAGACAATTTTATCCAGGTATCCACATGGACGCTACCTCCTTGCCTTCATATCTCATCATTGAGGCTTTCCCTGATGACCTTCTACAAAGTACCTCCATCCATCTTTTCCTCCCACACTGCTTTCTGTTGCTCTATAACATTTGCTCCTCTCTGGTATTATATTATGTATCCATTTTTGTGGGTTTAGAGTCTATTTCCCTCACTAGAATGGAAGCTACATGAAATCACACTATTTTATTTTTCATTTGTTAAATTAGTAACTAATTGATGGGAAAGCACTGCATATATTTGTGCTCATATCCAAAAAATCAAAAGCTTTGGATTGTCTAATTCCACTTTGGAACAACAAAGGTTTAGCTTTAAATAACAGGTGCATTGGCTCCGATAGTGGCCATTCATGTCCCTTGTTATTAAGACTCATGCTCTGAGGTTCAGGTGCAATGAAAACCATCCAGTTCATTGCTCTCCATAGTTGAAATGGTGGCTATGCCTTCTAGCCTTCCCTGCTGCACCCTCTTCCCCACCTGCTGCTCTCTCTCCACTGCACCCTGGCTGGGGGGCTGTCATCTGATGCTCAGTGCTGCCTACTGCTTTATTCTACTCCTGTCTGCTTTTGAGATTCATCCACGATGTCACATGTATCAGCAGTTAGTTCCTTGTTTTTGAGGTTCATTCATGATGCGACATGTATCCACGGATAGAGTAGTATTCCATCGTGTGGGTGCATAATATGTGTACCTGCATTTACCCAACCATGGACCTTTGAGTTGTTCCCCATTTGGGGCTATTGTGGATGGAGCTATAATGGATATTTGCATATGAATCTTTGTGTAGGCATATGTTTTTATTTCTCTTAAGTAAATACCTAGGAGTGGGACTGCTGGTTGATATGGCAAGTTATGTTTAATTTTATAAGAAACCTTCAGTATTTCTAAAACGTCTGTTGATATTCCCACCTGCAATGGCTGAAAGCTCCTGTTGCTTCAGACTTGGAATTATGAGTCTCTTTGATTTTTGTCACTGTGGTGGGTATGAAATGGTATCACATTATGGTTTTATTTCCATTCCCCTGACAACTAATAACTTTCAGCATTGCTTTGAATTTTTAAAATTTATTGCATTAAATACATAAAGCAAAATTCACTTTTTTGGTGCACACTCCTGTGAGTTTTGACAAATGCATAGGGGCGCATAACCACTGCCAAAATTTAAGGACAGAATGGTTCCATCTCCCACTCATGCACAAATTTCCCTCATGCTGTTGCTTTATAATCAAATGCTTCCCCACATTTATACTCTGTAATTATCCATATGGTTGGGTTATATATACCATCTTGCTATTTGTTTTTTATTTTTCCTTTCTGTTCTTAATTTTTCCTGTTTTAAAAAACCTTTTTATGGATTAATTAAGCATTTTCTAATATTCAATTTAATTTCCACTATTGACCTATTAGCTTTATCTTTCTATTATATTTTTAGTGGCTGCTCTGGGGTTTACAATATGCATCTTTAATTTATCACAATCTATTAACTTTTAAATTTTAATGTCATGACCATGTACATATAAAGTGAGGACATTCTAAAAGCATACTTCCATTTCCTCCCCTCCTATTCTTTGTCCAATTTATTCCATGTATTTCAGTTCCATATATGCTTTAAATCCCACAATATAATATTATTTTTTAAACAGTCAATTGTCTTTAAAATTTTTAACCTCTTTATCAAGGTATAATTTGCAGAGCATTTAATATTCTTTTAAAGAAATGAAAATATACATAAGAAAATATTTTATATTTACCCACATTCATACTGTTTCTACTGTTTTTCATTCCTTGATATAGATTCTACTCTCCATATGGTATCATTTTTCTTCCTCAAGAACTTCAAAAATTTTTGTAGTGTGGAGCTACTGTAAACACATTCCTTGGCTTTTGTTTGCATGAACAAGTCTTTATTCCACCTTCACATTTTTGGGGAAAAGTTTTGCTGGAAATTGAATTCAAGATTAACAGTTTTTTTTTTTCTTGGTGCTTATGCAGGTTGGGTTTTATGGAGTTTCTTCATTCAGTGAATTTATAGTTTCTCTCAAGTTTGATAAGTTTTCAGCCATTATTTCTTCAAGAACTTTTTCTGTCCTTCCCTCCCTCTCTCTCACCTCTGTGAGACTTTACATATATGTTACGCTGCCTGATACTGTCCACAGATCACTGAGGCTTTTTCATGATTTTCGCTGCCTGATACTGTCCACAGATCACTGAGGCTTTTTCATGATTTTGTAGTCTTTTTTGTAGTCTCTGAGCATAATGTTGGAAAGCCTATTGCTATGTTCTTAAATCCACTGATTTTTTTTTCCTGCTGCAATGCCAAATCTGTTAAACCTTAGTGAATATTTTATCTCATACATTCTTTTCACTTCTAGAAGTTTCACTTATGTATATCCTCAATAGGTTAATGTTTTACTATAAATCCCTGAGCAAATTTATAATATTTATAATTGTGGTTTTGAAGTTCTTGCTTGATACTTTAACATTGCCATCATTTCTTATTAATTTTCCTACTGTTTATGGATCATAATTTGCTAATTCTTTGTATGTCTAATTTTTTTGATTGGACAGGAGACAATGCATATGTTACATTATTGAATGTTTAGATTTGTTGTCTTTTAAAATGTTAGTTTTCTTTTGGGGCAAAAATTAAGTTTTCTCTTGATTATGTTGATGCTTTGTGGGATTATTTTTAAGCTTTTTTAGGGAAGTCCTAGAATGAGTCCTAGCTCATCTCTACAGCTAATTTAGCCCTAAAACTAAGATAAGGCTCTTTTAATATCTCTACTGACTTCTCCAGGTTTTCAATAAGTTCTTTGTACTGTGGCGGGACAGAACTGTCCTCCAGTTCTGTGTGAACTTCGGGAATACTTTCCCCGTTGCTCCCGGGAGCTGTTCCGTGCGTGGACTCGTGGGGTTCTGCCCCTCATGCCCACAGATTAACACTCCACCGCAAGTGCACGGGGACACCTTTCACATTCTGGACGTCTTTTTCCGTTTCGCCCCCTTTTGTCTGGTGATTTCCCTGATTATTTTGGGCACACTCACCTTCTTGAACTCCTACCTGTCTCCTCAAGTCAGCAAAATGATTGGTGTCAGTCACCTCAGCAGAAGTGGAAGTTGAACGTTAGGAACGTCCAGGATGCGGCCTGTGAGAGAAAAAACAAGAGACAACCATGTCTCCCACATTTCTATGCCAAGAAACTAGAAGGATGGAGATATCCTCAACTGAAATAGGAGTTTGAGGGAGAAGAAGGTTTCTAGGGAAAGTGCATTTGGGGTATGTTCATTATGAGGTTTCTCTAGTCAAATGGAGATGTGAGTTCTCGAGTTCAGGAGAGAGGCCTGGCTGAGGATATAACTGCGAGCTGTCAGTGTATGTGTATGGTACTAATGATGCATGCTGCTGTTCCCTCTGTGATTACTGAGGGAGCGAGTGTAGACAGAGAGAGGAGGAGGTCCAACGCCCGCGCCCAGGGCACTCCCGTGAACAGGGGTGCAGCCCTGGGGGTGCACGGGTGCAGCAGGCCAGTGCGCCTGCGCTGAGGGGGCAGCTGGGGCTGGAGCCGGGTCCAGCTGGAGCTGACAGGTCCCTCATCATGAGAGATTTGGGGGCACTTCTCTCTCCTCTGTGTATTCAATAGTCTGTGTGGCGAAGAGATGGCAGACAGTGTCCAACCTCTGCTCCCCTTGCCAGGGAAACAAAGACTTCACCTGGGGTATCTGTACCATCTGAACCCTATATGCTCAAATCCGGGGAGAGAAACAGGGTTGAAGAAGGGCGAGTAGTGTCCTGGCGGGGCGGAGAGCCCAGAGTGCAGAGCGGAGCGACAGCCGGAGCCGCGCGTTGTCAGTGGAATCTTCCAGCGCTGCGCTGGCAATGGCAGTGTCCTTGTCTCACTGAGTGTTTGTCCCTGAGCGACAGTCATTAACAGCACAAATTATTAGTGACCCAGCACTACGGGAGATGTTTGGTTACTGCAGGAATGCTCCTTTATGTCCGTATTCCTTCGGGTGCTCCTTCTGTTTGTACTTGGAAAAACTGTCCATGCTGTTAGGTTTCAAGATACGGCTGATTTGGCATTTGAGGTATGAGGGACCCACTCCTGAGTGCTGGCGAAGCAGTTGCTCGCGTGCTCTTTGGTCTTTCGCGCAGGCTGTTGTCTCACCCGGGGGGTGTGCGTGAGTCAGTGCCCACCGTCCTCTCCCTGGTCAGCTGGTCAGTCTCCCGCACACGCCCCGTCTCCAGTCCTTAGGCTGCTGCGAATCACTGCGGTTTACTAAGGGAATCGGAATGCACGGGCGGGCGGTTGTCAAATACAGACAGGAACTGGCCTTCCTGCTTGGGGTTGGTTCTCCCTTGGCTTTCCTCACAGCGCTGCAGTCCTCAAACTGTCTGCGGCCGCCTCTTCTCTCCCCTCTTTCCTTTATTCATTATCACCACCAAAGAAGCAAAGACCCCTGGCAAAGCCAACCTCTCCCGTTGCACCTCTTCTGCCTGGTGTCTTCTTGAGTGACAAGCTCTGTGCTGTCTGCCCTGTGCCGTGCAACCTCTGCTGAGACACTCCCTTCACACATCCCTCTCCTGTCACCCCGAAGGCCACTGCAGGCCACTGGGGCACTGCCCCCCACAGGGGCTGGGTGGGCTTGGAGGGAAGCTGTGGCAGCGGTTTCCCTCCCCACACAGGGCAGGCAGGGCTCACTGCCAAGGGCCCTGTGCATATCCTCCTCTCTGAACCAATGGACATTTGTCTCTAGTGCACAGAAGGCAGAGTCTCCCCGCGCCTGTGTGGGTTTTTAACACAACCGTGAGTCTGAAAGGACCACAAGTCCTCCTGCAGCTCTTTCCTAGCCTTTGCCAGCCCCGCACCTGGACTGATCTGAACACTTTGTCTTTCTCCCTGTGCCACTGACTCCCACCTCCCCTTCCTGCCTCACCCCCCTGGGATGAACGGCTCGCCTCACCCTCGTGTTTGAACAGTGTTCCTGTGAAGCACACGCACTGGATATCGGGGCGAGGGAGCCCCCCGTTTGCTCCTCGTCACTCCCTTCAGAGCCGTCACTGTCTTGCTTCTTGTAACTCAGGTTAGGTGTTGGTCTGTCTTTCCACCCTGCAAAAGAAGACAAAACAAAGCAAATCGAGCCTACAGAGACAGGGCAGGAGGGAAGACCTCACAGTCAGGTCTGCTGGGTTTTGAGGAGGGATTTTCTTTCTTCTCCTTGAAGGGGAAAAACTTTTTCACTGGTGCAATTAAAATCCCCCAACTATGGAGAGGTACCCACTTGGGGCAAGTGACATTGCAACACGGAGTACTCAGGGAACCTGAACTTTTTAACTGTAGGAGGCAGAAATTTACTGTTGTCCACTGCTGGGTCTTTCTGGTATTTCAAAGGAATATTAGGTGTGTGAACAAGAATTGAAGAGGTAAACTTATTAAACCCATAAATCTGTGATTGGTTGATGTTTTCCTGTCATTTTAAGAGACTAAATATGAGAGGAGGGCAGATGTCATAACAACTGTACAATTTTAAAGTGTCACAAACGTGAGTTGATTTCCTTCCACCACAAAAAAAGTGAGCCTGCCACTAATTAGCAGTGTAACCTTTGACAGTTCACGCAATCAGCTTCACGTGAAAAATGAAGCAGCTGAACTGATAGAATCGAAGCTCTCGGGTGACTTAGCTTTCAAGTTCTCTTCTCCCTTCCCCACCTTCATAGGCTGTTCTAACTAGACACAAAACTTAAATTTTAAGAAGTTCCAAGTCTTCCACTAATGTCCAACAAAGGTAATTTAAATAAGTTAAAATATTATAAAAACACGTCAAGTCATTGATCATGAGATTTCAGGGTCTACTTCACTACTTGTTAGAAGAAAATCAAAGCAAAACATAAAGAAGCAAGGATCAAAGCTAAAAGTAGAAAAAGCGTAGGTGGCAGAAAACATAATTGTATAGAAGTTTGAGAAATATGCAGACTAGTAATGAATTTAATATCAAGATGTCAAAGAGAGAGTCTGAAAGGAATAACTGAAGGTCACGAGTGAGCCAAGAAACCTTTGACTGAAGAAGCCATAAATATGTAGAACAGAAAGAAATATCAAAGGTATGAATCTATTAAAATATTTATTTAAACAAATGAAGGCCATAAAACTTGTGACAACTAAAGTAAAAAGTAGGAGAAATAATTAGCATTTACTGAATACCTATTATTAATATGTGTCGGGTATTGGGCTAGGTGGTTTACATAGTCCGTATAATTAATGAGTTCATTGAAAAATTAAAATAAGAAACTAGGGCCACCATGAATAATTATTATTTATTATGTATAAGCATTGGGGATTCAAGAAAGCCTTGGTTGGTGGTTGTAAATTCAGTAGGACTAGAGCATGGGCCCATCATCTGCATTTTGAATGTTTCTTATGCATGGCCAGGCTTGAAAATCACTGATCTAATGCATATCCTTTGATGTGGAACATTGACATGCAACTGGTGAAAACTTCGCATTGCTGTAACTGCACACGAGAGCGGGGGACTGTGGAGAGGTGCCCTCCACAGGGCACAGGTGTTCCCCCCGCCCCCCAGCACACACTTGAACTGAGCCAGACAGCAGGGTGGGGCTTACACACATAGAAAGGAGGGAAGGGAAGCAGTTGTGAGGCTGGGCCAGGTCTGCTCCACTGGGCATCAGGGGCAGTTGGTTTGGCTGAAAAAGAGGGCACAGTAGTGTGGATTTTAATTAGGTTAACACTAGAGAGGAAGGTAATGTTGTCACTGGCCTGTTTTAAATACTGGTCAGGGTAATATGTGAACTGGCAAAGTGGAGCTGGAGGGTTAGAGCCTCAGGAGAATTGTAAGTGCAAATTGCAATACACAAAGGCCCTGTCCAGGTTTATATCCAAGCCTCTGAGAGCAGGCGCCCCAGGCAGGCAAGGGTGTGGAGTTCTAGCAGCAGCTGGGCAGTATGTGGACAATACTTAGGGGTGTGGGTGTGGGGGGGGCAGGGGAGCAATAAGAGTGAGGCAGGTCAACAGGCCCCCAGAGGAGGGTGGTGGGGTTCAGAATTCTGCAGCTCTCACAGCACACAGGAGCTTAGGGCACAGGTGAGCTGGCAAGTCAGAGGCCCCTCCTACTAAACGGAAAGCACAATGAGGTCCAAAGGGAAAGCCAAAGCCCGGCAGGTGACACAGGAAAGTGACTCCCAATGCTGGGAGCTACTTGATGTCCAAGTGGGTCCTTGATTTCGCACAAGAAGGAATTCAGGAGCGAGCTGACAGTATAAAGTAAAAGCAAGATTTATTCAGAAACTACAGAAAGCCCACTCCACAGACAGAGCAGAGGCAAGTTCTCCCTGCAGAGAAGAACCGACCCCCTGGTTCCTGTTGCCTTTCTATTTAAGCAACACCTTAATTACAGGCTAAACAAGGGGAGGAATTATTCACGGGCATGGGGGTGGTGTTTCGCCATCTTGGTTCTAACCCGTTGGAACTTGCCCTGCCTCCATCCTGTTTTGATCTGGATAATTTGAAACTTAGAGACTTCCTGACTGAGGCAATGCTGCAGCAATGCCCAAAGCAATGCCCCAGGCAGTACCTGCCAGTTCCCTGGCACTGCACACGAGGAGGCCACACCAGGACCCCAGACCCCAGGTGACACACGATGCCCTGTGCAGCTCTGAATCCTGGCTTTGCCACTTACTCTTGTGCAAACTTGGCCAGATTGCTTAACCCCTATGAGCCTTAATTTTCTACCTGTAAGATGGAAATCGTAATCATAATATCTTCCTCATATAGTTTTTGCTGGAATTCATTGACGTAAGATACGTTTGTCTCACAATAAAGAACCTGGCTCATAGAAAATGCTCAAAAGAGTTAACTGCTGTAGTTACCCTTGGTTGGTGAGCAGGACTGGCCTGGCTGTGGCTATACAATTTTTTTTTTTTTTTTTCTTTTTTAAGGGAGCAGGCAAGGGAGGCCTGAGTTGAGAAGACAAAGAGGAAAGGAGAACTTGAACTGTGAAGCTGGAAAAAGAGGGAGGATTTAAAGTCACACGTAATAAAAGCAGATTAATAGGTCTTGGCTGTGGAGAAGCATTAGCTGTGGCAATGCTGCCACAAAGAGTGACTGGGATTATTAATTATGGTAACCATGACAGAAATAGATGTGCGAGGGAGAGAGGGGCTGGGAACAAGAGGAGACTGAGTTAGAGAAATTAGGATCTGAAGCTCGGATGTAGAGGCTGGGTCAAAGCCGCGGAGGAGCTCTGGGGTCCAGCTCAACAGAGCTGAGAGGACAGTAATGCAGAGGTAATGGGGAAACCGCGGCACGGGGGGCAGCCGGGAGGGGAGGTGTGGAGAGGGTGCAGTGTGGGACAGAAGACACCAGCGGAGAGCGAATGGGCGGTGGGCGACCAGCAGCCTGGAGACCCAGGCAGGGCCCCGGAGCAGCGCCCTGGGAGGTGGGGAGAAGGCGCTGCGCCAGGCTCTGGCCACCGCGTGAGCCACGTGCAAGAAACTGCCCCACTAGGGGTGAGCTCTCCTCTGTGAAAAGTGAGTTAACATGTAATCTTTTAGGTCCTTTCCTTCTGCTGTTAGATCCGGTTCCCCTTGGCCCCAGGAACAGAGAGGCAGAGTCACTGAGGCTGCAAAAAGGCAAAGGAGTTTATTAACTAGCCAGGGCCAGGGTCCAAATTCCAGAGCACCAACACAGTGGCCTCTCCAGGAACTAGGACCCCGCCCTGGGGTAAAGGTTAAGCTTTTATACTTTTCTGTATGCTAGTTTTCACACGACACGTTATTCTGCACACAACACGTTAGTCTGCACATGACATACTAGTCTGTACACGACACACTAGTCTGCACTTCATCCCCCTTCAGTTTATTTGTTCCTTTTTTTAGAAGTGGCTGATCGCGTTGGCTTCAGGTTTGTTGACTCTAAGCTTCGGGCTTTTCGCACTGGCGCCAGTTGTAGTTAACATCATCCAGGGGAAGAGGAGGGTCTCCGACGGGGGAGGGGGGCTGTTGTTGCATACCTTCTAGTTTTTGGTTACAAGCGATACTGGGAACACACGCCCTGCACAAGCCGTTCATGCGCTGATCATATCTTGCTCTTTTTATCTACTTAGTTGGTTGGAGGCCCCTGGACTAGCCAGCCCTTTATCAGGAAGCAACTTGCGGTTACCTCCCCGGGGCTTTGTTTTCCTTTACTTTAGTGAAGCCTGCCATGGCTCCACTTACACTAAGCACCAAGCCAGCAAGCCATATATACAGAAGCCAAACTAGGCTTCTCACATCCAGGAAGCCTAGCCTATCATGGAGTTACCTTTGCTCTTATCCCTGTTTCATTCTGATTAACTATATTTATCAAACAACTAAAAGCAAGCATAGTCACAGAAGCGAATAGCATTAGTTAGAATCAAAGAGAGCACACATTTTCCTACTATCAATTCCTGTTTTTCACTGCAAAATGCTGTGCAGAACCAGAGTGCTGGGGCGGGCTGTGTGGAGTAATAGAGTACTTTGAAAAGGAGGCAGCAAGGGAACACTGTGGTTTTCAGAATCTTTAAGGTGAAAAGAACCAGTACAATAGCTTCAAGGACTCGCAAGGTCAAAGGTGATTCAGTAACCATAGGTGCAGAGTACTGCACAGTATTCCAATGAGAAAATAGAGCAGGCTAAATTCATGGGCACGATAGAATAGAATCAGGAAAAGAATCCTGTGAAGGGATGTCTTTTCCCTCAGAGATTGCTTGTGAAGCCTCTGGGTCTCACAAATTGAATCCACCAAAGCCTCCAGAGTGGGAGAGCCATGGAGTGCCAGGTAAGCCAAGGAAGTCCTTTTTGGAGAGTATATATATCTCACACACATTTAAATACCTTGGCATTTTGGTTTATTACTGATGATTTCCTATGGAATAGTCACAAAACGATATTCTCACATCCATATATTCTATAACATTGTACCTTACTGAATATTCATTGTGTTTCTCAGCACTAGTGAGTTCAGCATGCAATTGCTTCTATATATTCATGAAGCTTAAGATGGAAGGGGAGTGGGTAGATCAAAGGGTACAAAGTTGCGGTTATATAGGATGAGTAAATCTAGAGATCTAATGTACAGCATGAGGACTATAGTTAATAAGATTGTATACTGGTAATTTGCCAAGAAAGTGGCTATCAGGTACCCTAAGGAAGGAAGGGAGGGAGGGGAAGAAGGTATCTGCAGTATAGGAGATGATGGGTATGTTAGTTTGCTTGACTGTAGAAGTTGTTTCACTATGGATCTGTATATCAAAATCAATATATCAAAACATCATGTTGTACACCTTAAATATATACAACAAAAAGAGGAAATGAAGTTTAATTGAACAGCAACAGCCCAGAACTGTTGTGTTGTGTTGGCAATGACAAAACTAACAGTTTCTTTGTTATAGTGATCTACTTCACTATAAAATTGCTCTGGGTGAAACTAACCTTCATCTTAAGGGCTCTACAATACATGAAGGCACATTTCAAGGAAAATATTTAATAGTTTGGAAAAATCTCTCAGCACATAATCATTCAGATCATTTAGTGGACTTGGGCCTTTAACAGCGAACAGAAGATTTCTCCAAAGAAAGATTTTCTCAGAAAAGGAAGATTGCTTTTTCATGGATGACGATGTTATTAAGAAAATGTTTAGTGTTCAAGAAGGAAAACCTTGGACTTAACAAAAACCCTTTGAAGTCTAGCCCAGAAAATCTGTCTGGATTTTGATTCAACATTTGCCAAAAATATCTGACATACAGATCTAGCCAGACATTGCCAGACACAACTCAATATTGTGAGATTAGAGTTTTTGAACTTACTTCTTCCCTCAGGTCACACCGACTTTAAGAATAGTTTCCTTCCAAAAGGCAATAATTGGCTGTAGACAGACACCTTTATTCACTATAAAATTAAGACATTAAGACTTACCATAGAAGTCTTAATTTGGGATTCAGGAAAGTTTCCTGGTTGCTAACCTGCAAATCATTTTTCTCAAGTTAGTAATAATCTGCATAGAGCCTGATTGTTTACAAATCATTTCAATATAAATATCATTTTTTATAGCCATCTTAAGATGTAGTTATTAGTCTCATTGTCTAGATGAGGAAAACAGGACTAAGGCTGTTTAATTTGCAAATGGCTCAGGATATAGGTCTGCTGCTCTTACAGCACCATGTATTTTCTGCTTTACATCATTCATTCATTTGTTCATTCATTTATTCAATAAATATTTGTTGAGTGCGAAAAAGGGAATACTAAAAGGCATGTCTTGCTCACAACTCTTTGAGATCCTTCTGTACAAATAGTTTGAATTTTCCTAGTCATAATCTTCCAAAAATGATCCTGAATATCTCTAGCAAACTGAATAACCTGTAAGTATGATATTGTAGTTCTAGGGCTGGTTATTCTAAGAAACAAAATGGAAATAAATACATCAGTGCTGCATAATGCTTTCTAGATTCCTAAGGTGAGTTGGAGTGAGAGACGGAATCACAGGGACCCTAGGGACTGAGAAATTTCAAGAGAAGAAAACGTGAGGGGAAGAGCAGGAGACAGGCAAGTAGAGAGGTCTGAGGACCTACAGTTTCCCAGTGGTGTTTTTCTATCTGGAACCAATCGGGTCCTGGCCACTTTCTATATATCTGTAAACATGACACCTAATCTGAAATTTAAAATGGAAGACATTATGGAAAATTTCAGGACATGTGGTTGAGAGAGACATGCAGTTGACTCTCCAGTTGAATTAAATATTGAACCCATGGACTTTCAGTTGGTTGGACTTTTGGAATTTCTCTATCGTCTTGAGACTCACAGAAGTTAATATTAGGCGGCATGAATCTTTTCTTGTTTGTGATTTTTAAAATATGTTTAAAATTTAAAAGACAGGCTAATGTTCTAGAAGAACTGTTCTTACAATTTAAGCATGCATTCTCCAATACTAAAATGATTGGTTGTTCCACTCCATTTTATTCTATTTGTTTACTTATTCAAGTCTTTTTTGAGTACCTGCAAGGCACTTTGCCAAGTCCTATGGAAAATTATGGTGAATATGACCTTAGTTGTTTTTTGTTTTTTGTTTTTTATTTTTTTATTTCAGCATATTACAGGGGTACAAATGTTTAGGTCACATATATTGCCCTTGCCCCACCCAAGTCAGAGCTTCAAGTGTGTCCATCCCCAGAAGTTGTGTACCACACCCATTAGGTGTGAATATACCCATCCCCTCCGCCCTCCTCTCATCTGCCTAACACCCAATGAATGTTGCTACTATATGTGCACTTAAGTGTTGATCCGTTAATACCAATTTGATGGTGAGTACATGTGGTGCTGGTTTTTCCATTCTTGGGATACTTCACTTAGTAGAATCGGTTCCAGCTCTATCCAGGATAATGTGTGAGGTGCTAGATCACGATTGTTTTTTGTGGCTGAGTAGAACTCCATGGTATACATATACCACATTTAGTTGTTAATTGTTGCTTGTTAACCCTTAAAATATAAATGTGAAGTGTATGTGTAACACAAGACTCTTAACTGAAATTACTTGAGATTTTAGATTTCTATACCTCAGATATGATGTATTACTTAGGGAAAGATAAGCATATTTAATATTCAAGCTACAATGTCTGACATTTTAGTTCAATAAATACTTTTGCCCATGTTCTATGAATTCAGCACAGTTCTAGTCTCTGAGGATATGCAGATAGGTAAAATCTCCTTTTGTCATTAAGTTCATTAAGACCCAGAGTCATGGTCAGTAACACCATCTATGCTGAAAAATTTTCTGTAGAGCTTTAGAAATCCAAGGACTTTCCATCTTATGCCTTGGTGTTGATTTGAACAGAGCTTGGTATCTATTATTTTATGCCCCATTGAGGATTTTGATATCAAGCCAGTGGAAAAAAAACCACTAGCTTCATGAACATTCTTTGCGTATGACCTTTTCCTTTATTTTTGAAAGGATCATTTATATGCAGTTTCTCATAAAACTAAACACACACCTCCTCTGCAGCCCAGCAATTTCACTCCTAGGTAGTCATGCAAAAAAAAAGACATGTCCACAAAAGGACTTGTACAAGAATATTTATGACTCTTTTTTAAAAATAGCTCATGTGTAAGACAATAGGGAAATGGGGGAAAACCCTCTAATATACTCATGCAATGGAGTACCACTCATCAATTAAAAGGAATGAATTACTGATACATGCAACATGAATAAATCCCCAAAACATTATGCTAAATGAAAGAAACCTTACACATAAAAACTACATACTATATCATACTGTCTATATTAAGTTCTGGATTTATGATGAAAAATAATCAGAATAGTGATTCCCTTGGGAGGGGGTCAGGAGTGGAGGACAGGAGGGTGTTGGTGGCTGGGAAAGGCAAGAAGGGGCTTTCTAAGATGATGGTGATATTCTATATATTAATAGATGTTTGGTCACACTGGTGCATGTATTTATCAAAACTCATTAAATGCTACACTTAAGATGTATGCATTGGGTTTTATGTAATATTTGCCTCAAAAGAAATATCCATAAACAAATATTGAACTCTAATTGATGATACATATGTTGAAGTATTTAGTGGGGAAATATACCAGAGCAACATACTTTGAATAAATGAGGTGTACTGATGGATAGAGAGCAAGAGGGGTAGATAGGTAGGCATATGATAAAGCAAACAGAATGAAGTATGAATGCTAGACACTGTGGGTGTTCACTATAAAATTGGCTCAATTTTTTGTATATTTGAAAATTTACATAAGAAAATGTTAGGAAAAAAATTTAAAGTGAGCATATCGTGTTTAAAGTACTTGGTATTATTCTGAATACTTTATACATGTTAACTCATTTATTTTGCATAAATCTTGTGATGGAGAGAGTCTAGCTGTCCACCAAACTCACTTCCTCTTCTTCCTGGTTGCACAGGTATTTTCTAACCAATCATGTGCTTAAATGTGATCATGTGACTGAATCTGACCAATGGAATGGGAGTCCAAGGGATGTACCTGTTTTCAGGACTAACCCGTGAAAATCTTTCCCATGTGAGATTGGATGGAGACATAACTTGGACACCTCTTGTTGAAGGTGGTAGAACCCCACATAGTGAGTATCTGACTCACTGAAGAAGCAATGCTTGCCAATCAGCAATATCTATTTTGGACTTCTTGTGAGCTAGAAATATACTTCTGGTTAAACCACAGTAGTTTGTGGTTTTATCTACCATAGTAGTAGTGCCACTCTAGCTTGTGCACAACTCTCCAGGATCGGAACTGTTAGTATCCTTATTTATCACATGAAGACACAGTCTGGAAGTCAGACAGCCCAGTGGAGCCTTGGGATTCAATCCAGCCAGTCTGGCCCCAGAATCTGGGCTCCCGAGTATTATGCTATTCTGCCTTTTCCTTCCTGGCAGATACAGACATCAGATAGTGGTTTGCTTCTCCTTTAAGCAAGCGGTATAACCCAGTGGCAGTGAGTCATCCTTCAAAATGCAAATTTATGTTCTCAGTAGCAGCTTTTTTTTAATAATGGCCAAGCATGCTGATCAGCCAACCCCGTCCCATGTCAGCCAGACCATTTCTGCCAGCTGGCAAGCTCCCAGGTATGGGTGTCTGGGGAAGACAGAGGGAGGCAGGAGAGAAGGAAAGAGAGGGCATAAATATCAGCATCACAAACTTTTGCAGAAATCCTGTTGCCCACTGTTAGTCTAAATAATAAAGAAGAGGGGGTGTCCCTGTTCATTGCATAGAGATCACTGGCATCTTTCTAGCTGTGTTCCCTCTGGCCCCAAGAATTCACGTCAAAATAGAGAAGGTTGAGCTCCCTTCCTTCCCCTCCCCCTGGCTATGTTTCATCAGCAGTGATAACAGCAGGAAAGGGAGCTTATCCTCCAGATCAGTCTTTGAAATAAACCATGTGTAATGATTTACTAAACTTCTGGTAATGAAGCAGGTCCCTACAAGACCCGAAGTGTAAAAAGGACAGGTCAGAAGAGAACCTCTGCTGTTTTTCTGAACTGAGTTTCAGTGGGTTCACCACATCCTGAAAAAATACATGCCTAAAATACAGCATACAATCCTCCATATGCAGACGCAGGAAGTGGAAAAACTTATATATAGACCTGTTACCACGGTGTCTTTGGAACCCGTGTTAACCATCAGGCTCCTAATTGCCAGCTTTGAGTTGCATTTAGGCAATTATGGGTGCTGTCAAGTTCACACTAAAGAGGATAACAAGGGACACAATAATACCAAATAGGTTCGTGAATCAAGCGCAGAATCAAATGGAATTCAGCCACAGACATTCTGTTTTCATGTTTGTTTATGCTTTATTGAGTCACTGAATGTGAAAATAAATCCATGCAGATTCTTTACTTTTGTATGTATAGCATAGGTTGCAAGTCAGCAAACTTCTGGCAATGGAATGGTAGCAATTGTTTCTAAATATTAATTGTTAGAAATCTCTGGGCATCTGAATGATCTGAACTATCTTAGATTTCAAAATAAAATCTTCAGCTGTCTCAAGATGACTACCATCATAATTGAAATTAACCAACCGTACTCTTTACCCTTAATCTTTAAAAACTCTCCCAACTCTAGTGTGAGCGAACCAGTGGCATTTTGTCACACTGCTTTCAGCTTCTTCCATCCATATCAGATGCTGGGGTTTGGGCTGCAAACGTTTGTCAGCTGAGTTCCCAGAGACCAGCACATATGCTCATGTGTGGCCCTCAGGGCTGTTCTGTCAGTCGTGGTAACGAGGAAGAATTGGCCCCCAGTTTCTTGGCTGTGTTCTACCACAGGATTTCTGAGGAGCTTGAATAGTCAACTACCCAACTTCCAAATAATGTGCCTCCCTAAAACTCATATCCACCTTTAACCTCAGAAGGTGACCTTATTTGGATATAGGGTCTTTGCACGTGTCATCTAGTTAAGATGAGGTTGCACTGGATTACAGAGGGCCCTAACTCCAGTAAGTCTGGTGGCCTTGTAAGAAGAGAAAAGAGAGACCAAGAAGATGACAGGGAGAAGGCCTTATGATGACAGAGGAAGAGATTGGAGTGACATGTCTACAATTCAAGGATCACCAGGGGTCACCAGCAACCAACAGAAGCTGGGAAGAGGCAAGTAGAATCCTTCCCAAGAGCCTCTGGAGGAGCATGGCTCCACTGACACCTGCATTCGGACTTCCAGTCTCCAAAACTGTGAGATAAAAATTTCTGTCGCTGTAAGATGCCTCACGTGTGTGGCTTTGTTGTGGCAACCCTGGGAAACTAGTACAGAGAACATTATCTGTTAAAGAGATAATGTTTTTAAGGCTTTATTACTAAACATTTAAAACCACATGAGGCCGGGCGCGGTGGCTCACGCCTGTAATCCTAGCATTCTGGGAGGCCGAGGCGGGTGGATCGCTCAAGGTCAGGAGTTTGAGACCAGCCTGAGCAAGAGCGAGACCCCGTCTCTACTAAAAAAAATAGAAAGAAATTATCTGGCCAACTAAAATATATATAGAAAAAATTAGCCGGGCATGGTGGCGCATGCCTGTAGTCCCAGCTACTCGGGAGGCTGAGGCGGTAGGATCGCTTAAGCCCAGGAATTTGAGGTTGCTGTGAGCTAGGCTGACGCCACGGCACTCACTCTAGCCCGGGCAACAGAGCGAGACTCTGTCTCAAAAAAACAAAAAACAAAAAACAAACAAACAAAAAAAAACACCACATGAATGTGAAATTCATGATGGAGCTTTCTTCTTGTCCTCCAGCCCTCCTCCTCAAGAAAAAAAGAAACAAGTATTTCTTTCCTCTGAGATCACAGCTACAGGTAGTGGCTGGTCACTGCTGGCCGTTCGTCATTCTCCTTTATTACACCTCAAGGAGCAAGAGCCTTTTTATGATGAAGAGCAGACAGAGAGTGTGACAGGGCTCAGGGCCCCAGGGCTCTTCTTCCAGTGTGACCATCACTGTCTTCTCAGACGGTACCTGTGAGACTCTCGATCTGGGATCACTCTTATTGATTAAAGTCTCAAAAAATAGAGCCATTTCTTTGCACAAAAATTTAGTACCAGGCTGCAAAGCATGAGACTGACATGCCACTTGTCACATGCATGAGCTTACACAGATTGTGTAACCTTCTGAAGCCTCAATTTCATCTCCCATAGAATGGAAACAAAGGTGATGCTGAGCAGCAGTTCTCATCATGGTGATTATAATTAGGACTTTGGCATTTAGACTCAAGCCATGAAAATCCGAAGCTCATACAGTGTCCCCCCGCCCCCCAGCCAAAACCTATATAGTATTCAAAATGAAACTCAGTAAGTTCTGTATTTTTCATTGCTTATATATGGCATACTGGTTTGGAAACCACTTTTCTAAAGGAAAAGTTCAATGTAAAGGTTATCGTAGCCTGGGAGACATTTCATTTGACTTCTGTTTCCAAATGCCTACAATATAAAAGCCTGGAGTGAATCTGAGATAAGTGTTAATATGTTGTCCAGACCTTTTAAGCCCAGTGATGTAGAACTAGGGTGTCAGGCAGCTATCTCTCTGGTAAATAACCTTGTGTGTTCTCTTGGCACAAGTAGCTTCCGTAACAGTTTCTTCTATAACAGCTTCTGATAACAGTGACAAAAAGATTATTTGTCCAGTATAAGAAAATTCTTTTCACTTTCTTTCTGGCACTATATAGACAGAGTTCTCTTGACCTTTGGCCAAGATTGGAACCAGTTTTAAATGACACAGTCAGGAGAGCTGGCACCATGTTTTCCTCCAGTGACACAGAGGATTCCAATTTTGTAGGCATCTGAACCAGTACATTGTGAGGCTGGTGGGCATCTCCATTGCTCAGAAAACACAGTATCTTTACTATTTGATCTGTTATGCATAGTCTGCTTTCTGAATTTGATAGTCCTTAGTCTTTCACAATATGTGTATTTCTAGAGAGAAAGTTGGTCACACTTGTAAGAAAAATCACCCATTTATTTGTCATGTTTCTACATGAAGTTGGCTATTTACCTGCCTAGTTCCTTGAAGCTCTGTGTTGGCTCTTTGCTCAAAGTTTAGAGTAACAGAGTAAAACATCAAAAGGTGGATGGTATCAACATATCACTGCATTGAGTTTACATCCAAATTTCACCTGGTCTTTGGCCAAACTGCCTTCAGGAGAACTAAGAGCCATTCTCCATCTCCAAGCAATTGCAGGTCCTTGCATTCAGTGCACCAAATGAGCAAAGTAGCACAACTTTATTTTGTTTCTGGAGACTGCTGGTTTCTGGTCTGACACATAAACAACTTAGAAGTTATCACTCCCATCCTCACAACAAGAAGAAAGCTGGAAAAAAATTGAAAATCAATGATTCTTCTTGAATCCATGAGAAAATTGAGGTGACAAGGCAAATTACTGGCCCAAAACCTGGAGAGAGGAGGGTGCAGAGAAGCACAGCTTACTGCAAATAGAAGCCCCAGCTGGTAGGAACACTTAAAGGGTGATGGACCAATCAATTCCTGGGGTCTGAGTGTGGACTAGCTCAATAGAACCCTGAGGGCCCAGGCTCTGTGGTGGTGGGGACATATTTGTGAGTTTTACCTCTAAGAACTTACCAGATCCTCAAGGTGAAGATCAGAAAGTAATCCCTGCCTGCTTTGAGCAGGGAGAGAGGAAAGTAATCATTTTGAAATATACTCAGAGCATTTTGTTCTCATTAATATGGGCAAATCCTCAAGGAACCCATGTTGCCAGAGCCTAACCAAAAAAAGGGAAAGGAAACACCCAATCTCAGCCCTCTGGAGCCCTCCTATCCCAGCTAAGGGGGTGAAAAAAAAGACTGAGAAGCATTTGTGAAGGTCACAGCCTAGGGACACACACCCATTGAAAGACCAAGCCTTAATCATAGAACTATAGCACATGCCTCCTCCCCTACACCTTACCACCATGTCAATAGAATGCCACTTCTTTATAGTAACAGAGGAGTGCAGCTAAAACAAAAAACAAACAGCAAGGGTCAGACTATCTTAAAAGGAGTCTCTAGGAAAACCTAAAGACAAAGGGGAGACTAAGACAGGGCATTAGAGGAAATTTTAGCCTCTGACACCTATAGCTATAGCAAACAGTAAACACAGTTTAACTCCTCGCCAGATAAATGTAGAATCATATAATAGAAGTGTATGTACCTCAGTTCCTTTTACTCAGTACATTATGGCTGGCTCTCAACACAAAACCACCAGGCACACTAAAAGACAAAAACACAGATGGAAGAGGCAAATCAGGCATCAGAACCAGACTCAGATATGGCAGAGATTTTAGAATTATCAAACTAGAAATTTAAAGTAACTATGATTAATATGTTAAGGGCTTTAATGGCAAAATGGATAACATGCAAAAGCAAATGGGAAATGTAAACAGAGAGATGGAAACTCTAAGAAAGAATCAGACTTAAATGTTAGAAATCAAAAACATCGTAACAGAAATGAAGGATGACTTGACATGGCTGAGGAAAGAAGCAGTGAGCTTGCAGAAATGTCAACAGCAACTTCCCAAACTACAAGGCAAAGAGAAAAAATAATGGCAAAAGGACAGAGCAAAATCTATAAGAACATTTGAAGGATTATTTTTTTAAAAACAGACTTTATTTTTAGAACAAAGTTAGACCTATTGTAAAATTGAGAAGATAGTACAGAGATTTCCCACGTACTTTCCACTCTGTTTCCCCTATTATTAGCATCTTACATTGGTAGGGATACATGTTACAATCAGTGCATCAATATTAATACATAAGTATTCACTAAAGTCCATTATTTATTCGAGATTTTCTTAGTTTTCACCTAATGTTCTTTTTCTGTTCCAGTGTTCCATCCAGGTACCATGCTACATTTAGTCATCCTGTCTCTTTAAGCACCTCTTGACTGTGACAGTTTCTCAGACTTTCCTTATTTTTGATGATACTGACAGTTCTGAGGAGTACTATTTGGGTATTTTGTAGAATATTCTTCTATGGGGATGTGTCTGATGTTTTCATCATGATGAAAACTTGAGTTGTGGGCTTTTGCGGGGGAGGAAGACCAATGCAAAGTGTCATTTGATCATATCATATCAAGGGTAAATACTGTCATCATGACTTATCACTCTTAGCATTGACCTTGATCACCGGGCTGAGTAGTGTTTGTGAGTTTTCTCCACTGCAGAGTTATTCCCCGCCATGCCCCTTCCATACTATACTCTTTGGAAGGCAGTCACTTTGCACAGCCTATACATAGGGAGTAGGGAATCATTCAATACCTGCTTGAGCAAGGAATATCTACATTAAATATTTAAAATTTGTCTCTTCTCCCCATTTATTTATGTATTCAGTTATTTTTATGCCTGTGTAGACTCATAAATATTTATATTACACTTTGGGTTATAATCCAGTTCTACTTTATTTGTTTTGTTGCTCAAATTGTTTTAGCTTTGGCCATTGGGATATCTTTCAGTTGGCCCTTGTGTCTGACATCTGCCCAGAATTATGGGTCTATTTATTTATTTTGAGCACATCCTCAATTTCTGGCACTACAATATGTTTTAGGACAATCTTGTATGTTACTTGCCTCAATGCTTGAAGCATCACTGGTGACCTGTATTGGAGAATGGTGTTAAAAATCATGATCTGGGCACTGAGTGTGCTCACTGCTACTGAAGTGTCATTTCTTTTTGACTCTCTCAGTTGACAGAGCAAGAAAATACATATAAATATAATAATTCATGTACACACATATCCATAAATTTTTCTATATGTAATCATCTGTATCTGTATTATATCTGTATCTATATCTATATTATATCTATATAATACAGATATCTATATTATATCTGTATCTGTATCTATATTAAGATAAACATGAAATCATACACCATCTGCCATCCATTTACTTAATTGCTCAATTCTGACATACATGGGTCATAATGTCATGTATTCATCATTACAGTATCAAAGAAATTACTTCAGTGTCCTAAAAATCCCTTGTGCTTCACCTATTAAACCTTTTCTCCCTTCCCATGAACCTCTGACTGCCACTGATCTTTTTATTGTCCCTATAGTTTTTGCATTTTTCAGAAGGTCATAAAATTGGAATCATACAATATGTAGTCTTTCACTTAGAAATATACATTTAAGGCTCATTCATGTGTTTTAGTGGTTTGATCGCTCTTTTTTTTAAATCACTGAGTAGTATTCCATTATACTGATAAACAGTTTATCCAGTCACCTATTGAAGGAGATCTTGGTTGTTCTAGTTTTCATCAAAGTATGAATAAATCTGCTGTGAACATTCATGTGCAGGTTTTTGTGTGGACATGTTTTAATCCAGTTTGTAGTTGCTGGATTGCATGGTAACAGTATGTTTAGCTTTGTAAGAAAGGAGAGAGATTGTTTTTAAAATCACATCTAGTACCAATGTTTTATGATATTATAAGAAAATAGCGTTTGCTTCATTCTATAGCAGTGGTTAATAATGATAAAATGCAAAACATAGATGGGGATCATGAAAATAAACAAAAACATACCATATCAGCACCTTTTGCCCCCAGAGTATTCTTTTTAGTGAATTAATACTTTATCTCAACCAGCTCATTTGGGATTAACAATAAATTCACACAGGGAAATAGGTGTTGACCTCTGTGATGACCACCTTAGAGATCTCACATATATCGTTGTCTTTCATGCTAACAGCTATTAAACGTTTTTCTTTTTCATCGTTTCAGGAAATATTACTTGGCCCATCTCTGGCATCCAGTGGGATGTGTTCATGTCAGAAATTGCAATGTTATGTAGTTATGTGACATTAGCCAAATGGTTTATGAACTCTTAGGCAAAATACAATCTGACTCTTAAAATTGAGACATTTTGTTGGAAAGAAACCTGAGGAAATTTGGAATTTTCTAAAAATCTCTTAGTTTGCATAGTATTGTTTAAATTCGAATTAAAGAATGTTATCTACAGATTAAAGATTTTGAGATTCATTAGTTTGCTCTGGCTGCCACAGCAAAGTACCACAGTCTGGGGTGGTTTAAACAACAAAAATTCATTGTCTCGTAGTTCTGCAGGCTGGAAGTCTGCAATCAAGGTCTCAGTAGGGTTGGTTTCTTCTGAGGCCTCTCTCCTTGGCTTGTAGATGACTGTCTTCAAGTGGTCTTTCCTCGGTGTGTATCTGTGTCCTAACATGCTCTTTTCATAAGGACGCCAGTCATATTAGTCTAGGACCCACCCTAATGAACTCATTTTAACTTTAATTGCCTCTTCAAAGACCCTATTTCCAAATAAGGCCACATTTTGAGGTACTGGGTGCTAGGACTTCAACATATGAATGGGAAGACAACAATTCAGCCCACTATATATAGTTTAATTTTTCACTATCAATTACCAAAGCTTTCAGCATTTTTTGTTTGTTTGTTTTTCATTTCAGGAAATCACTCAGAGGTGCTCAGCAGGACAACTTCTAGTTCTCCCACTCAGAGTTGTAACACCATTTCCTACAACTAAAACACCTGTCACACAAGGACGGATGCCTCCTGGAAAGAAAACCTCATGACACCTCCCTGCTCCCAATCTGGCCACAGTAAATGAGAGACAAATAAAGGCACAGGGAAAAATTAGGCCCACTTACAGAATAAAACATTCATGATTATTTTTTACATCTTTGTGTGTTTTTTTATTTCAAAATATTAAAGGGCTACAAATGTTTTGTTACATGGGTGGCTTTTACGATGCTTAAGTCAGGGCTATAAGCATGCCCATCACCTGAATAGTGTTCATTGTACCTGTTAGGCAGGTTTTTACCCCTCCCTTCCCCACTCTTCTTTATTTCCAATGATTTTTACTTCTTTCTGTGCCCATGTGTGCCCATCAACTAGTTCCAAATTATTAGAGAGTACATGTGGTATTTATTTTTCCATTCTTGAGATACTTCACTTAGGATAATGGTCTCCAGTTCCATCCAAATTGCTTCAAAAGACATTAATTCATTTCTTTTTATGGTTGAATAGTACACCATAGTATAAATATACCACATTTTATTAATCGACTCATGAACTCATGGGCACTTGGGTTGATTCCACGTCTTTGCAATTGTGAATTGTGCTGCAATAAACATCTGAGTGCAGGTATCTTTTTGATAAAATGACTTCCATTCCTTTGGGTAGATACCCAGTAGTGGGATTGCTGGATCCAAATGGTAAGCCTACTTTAAATTCTTTCAGAAATCTCCATACTGTTTTCCATAGAGGTTGTACTAATTTGCAGTCCCACCAACAGTGTATAAGCATTTCTTTCTCTCTGCAGCCACACCAGCATCTATTGTTTTTTGACTTTTTAATAATGGCCATTCTGACAGGGGTAAGGTGATATCTCATTGTGGTTTTAATTTTCATTTCTCTGGTGATTAGTGATATTGAGCATTTTTTCATATGTTTGTTGGCCTTTTGTTTATCTTCTTTTGAAAAGCTTCTGTTCATGTCTTTTGCTCACTTTTTAATGGGGTTGTTTGTTTTCTTCTTGCTGATTTGTTTGACTTCTTTGTAGATTCTGGATGTTAGCCCTGTATCAGATGTCTAATTTGAAAATATTTTTTCCCATTCTGTAGATTGTTTATTTGCTGTGTTGATTATTTCCTTTGCTGTGCAGAAGGTTTTAAATTTAATTAAGTCCCATATATTTTGTTGTTGTTGTAATTGCCTTTCGGGTCTTAGTTGTAAATTCTTTGCCTAGGCCTAGGCCAATGTCTAGAAGAATTTTACTGAGGAAAGATAAATGCTGTGGAAGTTAAAGACCAAGACACGCAGCTAGTTAAGCACAGAGCCCGAGCTCTCTGTTCCTAATTCACTGCTCATTATTCGGTGAAGGAAAGAGCACTCCATATGATCAAGGGTTCTTTAGCTTATATTTAGAAAGTTGAAACATTTATACAGCTATTCAAATATTTAATTGATTCTAAAGTATGCAAGGCACTGCTGGGCCTTAAGGAAATAGGAATTAAGTGGAAGACTCTGCATCTGCACTCAGAGGACTTGTAATTGTACAGAGGTGGCTGATGGGAGGGAACACATTATAATGTGTTCCCAAATGTTTCCAGAAACAGACAGTTTAATACAAGCATTGTGTGAATGAAACAGAAAGGTACCACAAGCACAGTTAAGGATAAACAAAGTATTTCCTGTTGGAGTGATCAATAAGGTTAAGATTTCTACAATTAAGCAATGACCAGCAGGGGGACTTAGGTTTCTCAGTAAGAGCCATTAAGTGTCAACAGTAATCTCAGTCCCATTTGAAAGAGGGACTCAGTAAACCCAAGCATTCAGTTGGTATAGACAGGCAACTATAAAACACTTTATTAAATGCCTCACTATTAAAATTAACCTTGACAGTTATCTACTCAGCGGAGAATGTTACCAATCAGATGGCATTATTAGTATTGTTTTAAGAAGGCTGTTTGTTTTAAGAAGGCTGTGTGTGTGCGTGCATGTGTGTTTGTGTATGGATATCCATCCATACATACATGCCATATGCGAGTGTTGAGAAACGTTTAATAAAATTAAAGTGATGTAAATCAATATGCAAACTCCAAAGCAAAAAACTAAAAACAGTATTTTTTATTTTCTAAATGAATAAAACTGTGTGTGTGTGTGTGTGTGTGTGTGTGATAAAACTGCTTTCCAAGTGACATAAATTCAGGTCACTTTAATCAATTCCAAATCATTTGTTGCTTTTTGGAATTTCTTTTCTGCATAATCCATCTCATTGGTTTATGGTGCATACTTGATTACCCTGAAAAAATGGCTGCTGTGAGCTAGGATCTGCTCCAGGATTCCAGGGTCTCTCCCTGACCATGAGCCGCTATGACTCCACCAGGCTGTGGCCTGTGGCCTCTTCCAGGCCCCTGCAGCTGGAGCTTGGGAGGGGGCAGCCACCTGCGATGCCTCTGCTTCCACAGGAGCTCTGAGAACTCTGCAGCGCCAGGCTGCCTGCATTTGTGCAGCCCTGTGGCCTCTGCTGGGGACGCCATCCTCCCATGCTCTTTGCCAAGAGAAGAGTGGCATAGTGTGGAAGGATTTGCATACTTTGTGCTTCCACGCAGGGGGTTATAGTTTCAGTGTTATACGTGTCTGTGATTTATACATATGTTAGACAATAAAATAAATGATCCTATGCATTTAAGTCAGTTATAGCCTCTCTTTTATGGAGAATAATAGAAATAGAAATTTCTCCCTTCCCATCTTCCACTGTACCTTTTATTTTTGCCTGAAAATCTATTATCAGTGTTTAAGGAAAGTCACTCTAAACTATTCTCCAAAAATGGGAGTTTTATAAAGCAGACATTAAACCCTGCTGGTTTTCCAATTCTGTAAAGCTTTAATGAACTTGCTCCTGTCTCTACTCATATAATCTAATATCCCCATCTGCCATTAATTCAAATAGAACAAATTGCTATTACTCTGAGAACAAATAATTATGGGATCTTTCATGCTTTGTTCAGCTTATTAAACTTTATATAATTTGTCTTGGGAAATATGTTTTAACATAGTACCAAAAAAGTACATATCTGTTTGTATTTCTGATTTCTAACCCAAAATTTCAAACAATCTAATATGGTAACAGATTATCAAGGTAAGTATTTTTATCTTTTCTTTTTAGTACAAAAAGAAACTGGGACAGAAAACTGTTAAACAACATATTTAAAGTCATAAAAGCTGTCAATGGAGGTGATTCAAATCCAAATTTCCCTGGCTCCCAAAACCATGGTTTTCAACTTTCCCACAATGTTGTTAGTGATAAGGTTTGTATAAATTTGATACAGTAACATTTAGGAATCTGAGATAATAAGCAAAGATAAATTTACTTTTTACTACAAACTATTAGGATGGGAAAATTATTCATATCTAAGAGAAATTTGTTTTCTGTGTCCGTTTAAAACATCCCCATTCATTGCTTAATTTCATTGTTAATGAATTCATTGCATTACTATTTGCCACCACACAGCTGTGTTTTTAGCTGTGTCCTTGTCTGCTCTCTGCGGTCCAGCAGCAGCTAGAGGAATGGGTTTTTAGATGATTTTCTTAGAAGCCTTAGCGTTTATATTGTATGTTACTATTCCTTTAAAAGGATGTGAATTGGTGAGCTAACAACGTTTGGATGAAAGGCTAACTCTGTTTGGGGTAATTCCTCTTTATCACGCAAGGGAGTAGTTTTTCCCACATGCAGTATGGACAAGGAGGTGGAGTGGCGGAACGGGGTCAAATCTGACAGTCTTCTATCTGTGCGCGTCCCGTTACTATTGCTACGTAGCAAACAGCCGCGGAACGTGGGGGCATAAAACAAGCATTTCGCTGTGTTCACCATTGTGTGGGTGAGGAGTTTGCAGACAACAAGGATGGCTTTCTCTGCTTCACAATGTCTGGGTTCCCAGCTGGGGAGACTCAGGAGGCCAGGGGCTGGAAAGGTAGGGAGGTACTTCCACTCCCTTCCTCAGCGGTTGGTGCCACTGTTGGCTGGGTCCCCAGCTGGGCCTGACACGCGACCTCTCTGCAAGGGCTTGTTTAGTTTTCTCACAAGACGGCAGCCGGTTCCAAGAGCAAGCATCGCAAGAGAGAAAGGCAGAAGTACAGGATGTGTTATGTTAAATGAAGAAAATGGTGAGGTTCATAAATTTGGAAAGGAGAGCTTTATTTCTCATAAAGGGTTGCAGCCAGTGGGTGGCCTTTCCGGCAGGCTGGGAAGCAGAGCCCGGCCAGAAGCCAGAATCGAGTGCTTCAAGTGACAGACAGTGGGAACAGGAATTTATGCTCCGTGCGGTGTCCGAATATACATATTTAACAAGCTGTAGAAGTCGTGAATATTTATGAAAGGAGAAACGTGCGCATGCACAATCCAGCTTTATGTCCCCGTGTGGGGTCCGTGTTCAGAAAATGGAGCCCTCTGGTGTCAAAGGTGAAGCAAGGACGCAAAAGCCCTCTGCGCTGGCTCTGCAGACTGGTTCAAACCACCCCATGGCTGCTGGTCTCTTATGGGGAAAGAATGCTGGTTAGTTGTGGTGCCGAAACCTCAGTTAAGGAGGAGTAGATCAGGAGATTAGTTTCTGTTTAGCCCTTAAAGGAAAAAGTCAGATGGCCATTGGGGCTGCGGAGTATATAGAGGCTTCTCTGACCTCCCATCCGTCATGGCTGGCAACTCAGTTTTAAGGTTTCTCTGAGGGTCCCTTGGCCAAGAGAGGGTCCAGTCCATTCAGTCAGTGGGCTTAGGATTTCATTTTAGTTCAAAATTTTGATTTAGTCTTAGAAGTCACATACTTTATGCATTGAGACAGTAACACTGGTCTATCCAGGTTGCAGGGAGGGACACAGACCTTGCACTAGATGAGAGGCATGCCAAGGTCATGTTGTATGAAGAGCACTTAGAATGAAAGATATTGTCCCATTTTGGAACAGTCTGCCACTGTGAGTCCGATCTTAAAAATATATTTTTATTATTTTATAAGCTGTGTGATTTCCCAATGGTAGAAGTAAGTATGAAAGGAATCGATGATCTGGAACTATTTGCCAATTAAATTTCTCATATTTAATTTGAGAGGCCAGTGAAAGTTGATTGTATATCCATTCTTTTTTTTTTTTTTTTTTTTTTTTTGAGACAGAGTCTCACTCTGTGGCCCGGGCTAGAGTGAGTGCCGTGGCATCAGCCTAGCTCACAGCAACCTCAAACTCCTGGGCTTAAGTGATCCTCCTGCCTCAGCCTCCCGAGTAGCTGGGACTACAGGCATGTGCCACCATGCCCGGCTAATTTTTTTTTTCTACATATATTTTAGTTGGCCAGATAATTTCTTTCTATTTTTAGTAGAGATGGGGTCTCACTCTTGCTCAGGCTGGTCCCAAACTCCTGACCTCAAGCGATCCACCCGACTCGGCCTCCCAGAATGCTAGGATTACAGGCGTGAGCCACCGTGCCCGGCCTGTATATCCATTCTTTATGACTGGTCTTTGCTCCTCCGTATTCCTATGATGTAGAATGTGTGATGTAAGGCAGTTGTTACTTTACCCGTTGATCTGCTCCATGATAGTGGTGAGAAAGACAGTAGTAAAGCCTGCTCAGGGAGATATGCAGCTCAACTGGCAGCTGAATCACAAAACACAAAAGCCTAACAATATCTGAAAACTCCACCAAAACAACTCAGTAGTAAAGACAATGTTGACTTGCAAATTTTTTATTCCTTCTCAAAATAATTGTGATTTCTTTTGTAGGGGGGTAGGGGATATTGTTAAAGTCCTGAATCATGTTTGAACTAATCTTTCAGTGACCTAATCTGAAGAGATTTTCCTTAAAGCAAGTAAATTTTACCTGAGTATTGATCCAAATGGAAATATCCTCCATTCTTAACAAGTCCTTAGAAGCAAGTGCTCATGTGCAGAAGAATGATTTCAAAATATGACTTAGAGAAAAGCTTAGATCTACTTTTAAATTTGAAAATAAAGTTGGGGGAAAGCATCGTATTAAACAGAATGAAGGAAGCACAGCTGGCAAAGGGCCTTGAGAAGGTCATCATACCATAGTGTGTTCATCAAGGCAGAACTCCAAAATGAAAACAGTGGAAAAATATCCCCTGGCTTACAAAAAAAAAGTCATCACTAAAAGCAAACATATTCAATATGTAAGGGTGTACAACTCCTCAGTTTATCTCAGAGAGTACAAACACTCTTAATTTTCACTCAAATTGAAGTGTGCTCCAGCTGGCATGGGAGTTGCAGGGAGAATGGTGGAATCCTCTTCCCTGTGTGAGCCAAAGACACATTATGTTGTGTCTTTTCCCCTGCCTGTGCCTGCATCATGATCTCTTCTCCATGCCAGCGAGGTGTCTGGGTCTATGCACCTCAAAATGGTGACTAATGTAGACCTGATAGTTACAGTATAAACTTAGGTCCAGATAGGCACTGTAGGACAAAGTCCCTTGAGTTTTAAGAGCCCATCTTTATGGAAGGCATAGGGAAAGCATTAATTTAGTCAGCAGAGGTAAGCAATCACTGTACATTGTGTTTTGTGGTAGCGCTGCCATTTTTAGGGTTTTTATTTATAATAAAATTTATAATAAAATACTCATTTATTTTTATTAATAACGGATGTCACCTTGTATTATTTACAAAATGTTGCCAGTGTTAGAACTCTTCAAAAGTATTACTTACTCTGTGGCATATGTAATAAATTTTACTAATTTTAAGAATATTCTATTCCTTTTTATTAATACAAACTGTGTAAATTTGGATATTTATTGCTATTTAAAATCCATGCTTAGGAATATAAATTTTTTCAGTGTGGGTTTTCTTCTTGGCAACATGTGACTGTGGAGCCCAGTTCCCAGCACAGAAGGGGAGAAGTGGCACAGCTGGTGGAAACCCCACGTCCCTCCCTGCTTTGGCAGCCTTTGCTGATGATGCTACTGTTCTCATTGTCTGCTCTTCCCACATCTTAGCTCATGCTCCACCTCCACCTACACATACTTTTTACAAGTACACTCCGTTCAAGGCTGCTGTCTCCATTTTTCTATTCCCACCACATTCTTCCCCTTCCTTTCTGTAAAGCCATTGAGGAAAGGGTGAAAGCTTGACTAGAAGAATACTGTGGTAGATAGCTCTTGTCCAGCACCCCTTTCCTTTCTTTGATAATAGGATTCCTCTTTCCAGTGGGAACCCATTCTATGGACCTCAAGGAAAACTAGCCCTTCCCGACTCCTCCCTGCTGAATCACGCACGCGTAGCGGCCTGGGGGAACACGTAACTGAGCCCTGCGGCCCCCAACAATGGTGACTGGTGTGGGGATAGGACAGTTAAACTCTCCTTCTTGGATACATGGGTTCTGGGAAAGAAAAAGTCTCTGTTCCACAATTATTATGAGTTATGTTTACTATGTGCGCCTGAAGCTGCCAGTGGCACATTTAGAGAGAGAGAGGGAGGGCCTGAGAAATGAAGGCAACAAAGACGACACTGGAACAAAGAAATTAAGGAGAAACAGAGCCCTGACATCCTCACTGGAACACTGAATCCATCCGTGTGCAGCTGTCTGAGCGACAGGCAGGCGAACCCCCTGCCATCTGAACCAGAGTCTCTGCACCCCTCGGCTGGTGGGAAAGTAACCCGCCCAGTCCTTTTCCCTTCCGGGTGCAAACCGTCACTTCCGGGGGGTGGGGGAGAGGGAGGATCAACCGATGCTGATAAGGCAATCCTTTCGCCGGGTATGAAAGACTTTTAGGTTTGGAGAAGGAAACAAAGCCCTTGGATTAGCTTTCTCACATTATGCAGGAAGACCAAACACCTGTATTTCATCATGCTGGATACTCAGAACTACTGACGGGAGGGAGATGGCAGGAGAAATGGGTTGTGTCTTCACTACCTGCTAGATATCATGAGTCCGTGACGTGTCAGGTGACAACGTGAAGCAGCCCACAGGGAATCCAGAGTGTTACTGTTTTAGAATTGAAAGAAACTATGTAAATAATTGAAACCAATATTTTTGTGGTGAGGTTAATTGAAAATGATAACAACTGTATTAACTAACACTTACTGAGTCTTACTATAGTTGTCTGAATGTAGTAATTCTATGGATTTTTTTGGTCACTATTTTGTGAGGATATTGTGGTACAGAAAAGATTGTATCTTGCACAAGACCACACAAATCCCAGCTGGAGGTGAGATTTGAAAGCAGGCAGTCTAATTCCCAAGACTATGTTGCTTTGTTCAGTTTTTTGTTGGTTTTTTTTTTTTTTCCCCCTGTGACAGGATCTTGCTCTGCTGCCCTGGTTAGAGTGCAGTGGCGTCATCATAGCTCACTGCAACCTCAAACTCCTGGCCTCAAGTGATCCTCCCACCTCACCCTCTTGAGTAGAGTAGCTGGGACTATAGGCACATGACCCCACACTCAGCTAATTTTTCTATTTTTAAATTTTTTGTAGAGATGGGGTCTCACTCTTACTCAGGCTGGTCTTGAACTCCTGGCCTCAAGTGATTCTCCTATGTCAGCCTCTAGAGTGCTAGGATTATAGCTCTGAGTCACTCCCTCCCAGCCTATACTGGTTTTTATCCCACCAACCTTGTCTATTATAATTCACTAGCCTCCGTGAACACTGACCCCAAGAACTTCCATCATTTCACATGTAATAATTACATTTTTTCCACCTCTGCAACTTACTATGTGGCATTTGTAAACTTACTTGACATATCTAAGTTTCATACAACTAACTCATAGGTCTATTGAGAGTATTACTGTTGAGAGAAAACACTTAGTATAGCAATAAATATTAATATAAGGTTTTATAATTATTGGTATTAGCAATAGCAGCACTGTTCTTTTTTAAATCAAAACTTAACTGATACTTTTCTCTAGTAAATAATTCTCAGGCTTGAACAACATATTTTTAACTTGAGTTTCTGGTTGAGGTACATTATGACATGGAAATATCAAGTTTTATTGGTAATTTCAAAGATACAGAAAGTCCTCAGTTTAGGTGAAGTGAGAGACATCTGGGACAACAAGGGTGGTTCCTAGTTCTTCCTTCCCACTTCAGACATGGGCTCTTTTCCCTAAATAATAGTTGAGGTTTCTAATGAAGTTGCAGGTTGCCTCAAACAGTTAAGAACATCTAAGTTACGAAACACATCCATTTCTATGCCCCACCCCCCAAACATAAACCTATATAGATTACAGGTTTATTACAAGTACTTCTCTAGCCAGGAACATCCTGCTAAGGACATTCTGTAGATAAGGTCCCTACAAAAATCAGTATTTATCAGAAGTCCAGATGACAAGGAGATTATACAGTCACCTGGGTGGGGAGGCTCCCCCACAAAGCAAATGAATTGGTTGCAGACCAGCTATTTTAACTCTTTCCTTCCTAGTTCCATGAGCAAGATATTAAAAGCAACTACACTTGATCCTATAGTTCAGTCTGTGTCTGACATGCACTTTGTAACATAGCTCATAATTATCAATGTCTCATCTTCTAGTATAATTTCAGGACTGTGTTGTTGCTAAATTGTTTGTCTCCCACCATACTGGTTCCTTCACCAATTCAAACTCAAATAATAGCATATTATTTACTAGTAGTTGTCATTTTGACTATCTGTAAATACTGAAATAACTGTTACTTTAACATTTATATTAGTTTCAAGTATAACATAATGACAGAGATAAAGCAATTTTTAAAATATATCTAGGTAAATGGGTAAATAGCCCTTTTAGAGTAGGTTGCATTCTACTAGTTTGCACTTCCATTGCAATAAATTTCAGTTACTTGCTTAATTGCTTGTCTTTCTTAGACTGTAAGCATCAAATGTGTATTTGGCCACTTAAAGCACTAATAAATTCACTAGTAAAGCATTTTTTAAAAAGTATATTTGTTTACCTTTGCCCATCTAAAATCTAGCATAGTTCTTGGCATAAATATGATTGGATATTCTCTTAAGCAGCAGTTACTGAAAAACAATTAATCTATAATGTCTGTTTGTTTATGTTGTTATTACTAGTTCTTACAAACATGGGGACCATCAGCAAGAATGTATAGTGCTGCAAATTAATTATAGAGAGAGGATATTGTAATGCCAAAACTTGCTGCATATTGAGTTTTCTTTCCAAATATATTCATAATTTCCTTAGAAAGCAAGTTTCTAATCACATTCCACATATTCAGAAATTTATATACCCAAGTACACAGCATCCAGCCTGAGGAAAGGATCTTGTTTCAGACGCAAAACTATTTGCTCTCTTATTTCCTTAGACTTTTTCCAATTTATTTTTTTCTCTCTTTTATTAAACACACTGAAGAATCCACCAAAAATGGAAGTGGAAACCCATACCACACTCGCACTCTAATCACTTACAAAATTGAGTTATCCATCAAAGATAAACAGTAATAATAAATTTGCTCAGTTTTAAAATGAGAATAGGACCTACTAGTGTCCTCTTCCCAATTAACAAGATGAGTTTCTTTTTATTTCCCTGCTCTAAGTTTTGCTTTTACTTATAGGTCTTTCTTTTGTCAAGATACTTGTTTTTAAGTTGTTCTTTTTTTGTATGCAAAATACTACGGGGTTTAGAAACATCATTCCTGGCAGTGGTGTGGTTCTATTGTATTGGCAGCAGGGCAGAAGGCTGCTTGTATTTCTGGGTCAAATTTGATTTCTTTATGCTTTTGTTGGTGGAACAGTTTGATTTTGAATTTTTCATGTTTTTCACAGTGAAAAAGTAGATTTTAATTGGGAGGGCAGTATATAACATTGATTCTGGGATCCTGACATCATTATTGTGAAAATAGGTGAATTTTTCTAAGTGATTCCCAGGTCTGGGAATTTAAGATCATAGTTTAGATTCCCACATGTTTTGTTTCTTTCCATTAATCATTAACAATATTTTCATGGATGAGAGCAACTAACATTGCTCTATCATTTTCAAGTTAGAGCAACTCTTACAGTTTTGAGAAACAGTTAACATTGTTCTTGCAGAAGTGTAGAAACATTGAAGTAATTATAGAATAAATGATTTACCACAATTGACTATTGTGATTTTTAGCAAGTACAATTTTGATTTTATTGCAAGGCACACAATCATATGTACAATGCATAATTATCATCCTTAAAAGTATGAGATATAAATAATAATATACATTATAGTAAAGATATGTGAATATACTTTTGTTTCAGAGAAGAAAATTGCCTTAGAGCAAATGAGTTTATGCCCATTTTGGATGGGATTCTCATATTTATGCTGAATCATCCAAACAACTCTTGGTTAGGAAATAAATCTCATTGAAAGGACATACAACTTTGTCACAGTTTTCTCTTCAAAATGCTCCAATTTAAAGCCAGAAACATCTATAAATTGTCTGATAATAGTTATACAAGTTTAAGGACTTTTATTTCTCAGTAATATATCACAGGATGGAACCATCTTCTGAAGATATATGTGAACATTTCTTGATTTTTTTTTCAAAATTATGTTTTCTTTTTAAGATTAAGCCTGGCATTTTGATTTAAACTCTCAGGGACACTCTTAGATTCATAAGTAGTCTGAGACACTACGAGTGTTTCCATTCTCCTCCAGTTCCGAGTTACAGGTTTCCTCCTCACCCTGCATGACTGGTTCATTTCTCTGCACTTTCTCTGACCCCCGACTAGGTCCTTTCTCTTCTAAGTTGTTACCAGGGTGGACAGATAGAGTTCACGTGGAGAGCCCATCTCAAGGTTAGACACATGCAGTTCTGGTCTTAGAGAGACACAGCAGACAGTGCCCTCCTGTTGAGGTTGGAGAAAAGAGCATCAAAAGGTGGGCGGTATCTCGGAGGTAGTGGGTCTCGGACAAATGCATTGTCTGGAATGAGGAGCGAATGGCAATATGATCACTGCTTCACGGCAGGACACACACACGCATGTGAACATATACACTTTGACAAAGAAACACATTTGTGTAAGTGGTGTCTTTCCTAGCATGGGTTCACATTACCACTCCTGTAAAGCAGTGTCCTGAAATGACATTTCCATCTTCTCCTTTTTCAGTTTGGGGAAGCCGGTATTAACAAAAACAGAGAAGCTTGGAAGGAACAACGCTTCTCGGGCGTTACTTCTCTTTCTCTTTGTGCACAAACTTCCATATGCAGAGACGCAGGAGAAATCAGGCAAACAGTTCAGACTCCGTTAATAGCAGTTAATGCTGCGGAAGCACAGGCAGTGCTGATTTAAAGAGAACACACTGCTTGGATTGCATTCCACGATTGCATTTCTGTTGTATTTTGCACTAAGAAGCTAAGAGGAAAATTTCCTGGATTTTGCTGCTCTATAAAGAGGCTTTTATATTTCCTATTTTAGTGGAGTCTGTTTCTGAAGCTACTCTCTATAAAGACATCTTTCCTATATAATAACCAAGATTTTTAACTAAAGAGTTAGCATAAACCAGTATTTAAGCCAATCCTAGCTATCTTTAGTTATAATAATACAAGGACATCTAGGAATTTCAATGAAATTTAAGAAATACTCAATAGAGTGCTTCATTTTCACCAGGAGAAATCCCTGCCCTGCTGCCTTCAGTCACCGGTGTTAGGTGCCATGACAATCTGGAATAGTCACAAATATGATAAGAGTAAAATTGTGAAACCACATGTAAAACTTTCAATGTGAGTTTTTATTTCCAAAAGGAGAGAGGCTGTACACTAGAGAGAAAATGCATGGTGAACAGAACTTACAGATGTCTTACTACAGAACTTACAGTGGTGTCTATAGTTATACAGGGCTTTACACGTGATTTTTCTATTAAATTGCAGAGGGTGCTGCCCTAATAAGATATAGGCTTAGAGATGGCATTATTTCTAAATTATCCCTTTTTTCTTCCCAGGAAAATTACAGAAAAAGCCATTACCTCTGAAATCGTAAATTTCAGGGGAAAAGAGGGAATTTCTATGTCATCTGGAAGCTTTAGCAAAATTATCCTAAATGTGTTGCTCATGGCATTATCCTCAGCAGGTATGTTCTTCACAGAACACAGTGCAAGGTGTGTCCAGGAACCTCGAGGAACATAATGTTCTCATTCAGCACACACTTAGGAATAATTCTACTTTCTGCTGAAAGCCACAGAGTAGTATCTTGAGATCTCCATAAGCAAAACACCTTCCTCCCCATAAATACAGAGAATCTGGTAACAGCTATAAAGAGATGCTACAACCAAACTAAATTCTGCCAACAATACAACCTGGGAGCGAGTTAAAGGTTTTGTGACTCATTAACACATGAGTTACGAGCACTGTTAAAGGACAGAGGACTAAGTGGGGTCCGGGGAGTCGGAAAGAGATCCTGCCATGACCAACTCCCAGCAAAAAGTCTCAGCATCAGCTCTTAATAACTCCGGGATATCATTAGTGCGCTCTTAGCAATCCCATGGCTAGAAGGCAAATCCATTCCTTATTTGCACGTATACCATTATTTACAGTTGAAGCTATATATTTTTTCAGTGGTATTCAAACCACTTTATGTTTCTTGACATTAGGACATGCTTTGTCATAAGATTATTTACCTGAATAGCATGCAAAGAAAAAACAACAACTAGTTTTTAAGAAATTAAACTATGTTAAAAACGACCTTTTACATGTTTAAGTAATTTCATAAATATCGAGATAATGTTCTACTGTACACGAACGTCAGATGCCTCAGGTGTGGGTCCAAGTCACACTTCAGCTGCAGTTCTCAGCACATCACCCAGGAAATGCACGTCCACGCAGCGTAGAGTGTGCTGGGTGTGATTCTTTCCGAGGTTGTTGCTATCATTGTTAACATCTGGAGTGGATGCCCACTGAGCTCTGAAACCAGTTTTTTTTTTCCTTTTCTTTTTCTCTTAAATAGAGCTTTTGAAGCCACACTGCATAGGAAGGCCACAAGAGATGAGTGCTGACCTAAATCTAGGTCACCGGAAGAAAAAGGCCTGTTTCTTTGTTCATTGGAGGAACCGAGAGTCAGCCTGACTTCCGTGCCCTAGAGAAGAGTCACGTTTGTTGCTGGGGCCTTCTGCCCTCCTTCCCTGCAGCCTTCACGTTTGCACTGACCTGGATCGCTAACGCAGTCTGCATCTTAGGACTGCAGAACACAAGATTTCAAAAAGTGTATTAAAAATTCTCTCTTTTCATCTCAGACTGCAGTAGTAATCTGAGTTAGACCTAGATCGTTGAACTCTTCTCTTCCTGAAGAACCGTAGGAAGACATCTCCACGACTAGTCATACTGGCTTATTCATCCCATCCACGTCCCTCATGTAGGCAGGATCCTGAACCGTGTTCCTGACTCTGTTGGTGCTCTGTCGCTCCATCCTCATCTTGATGGGAAAGCAGAAGTCCCTGAAACACCGCTTGAAGTTTTCATCAAGGAAGGCGTAGAGAATGGGGTTCAGGCTGCTGTTGGTGTACCCCAAGGCGATGCAGAAGTAGTAGCTGGAGAGGGCAGCCGTGCTGTGGGAGGTGCTGCCCAGAGCCTCCACCAGGATGAAGATGTGGATGGGGGTCCAGCAGACGATGAAGACCGCCACCACCACCAGCACCAGCCTGGTGATTCGGCGGAGATTGCGGTCTTTCTCCCGAGAGCCAGAAAGGAGCCGGACACTCTTCAGGCGCAGGATCATCAGGGTGTAGCAGACGATGATGATGAGGACGGGGATCACAAAGGCAAAGACGAAGACGCAGATCTTCATGAACAGGTCCCACCAGGAGTAGTCGTCATCCGGGAACTGCAAGGAACACTCGATGACCTCCCCATCTGCAGCAGTGAACAAGACCATAAAAAGAAAACCTATTATTGCTATGGCCATGGCTGCAAAGTGTTTTAAATGTGAACTTTAAGACCTCTGATTGCACCGGCTCAAAGATGGAGAGGTGCTATTACCTGAAGTAGACCACCAAATTAGGCATGAATGCCATTACATTATATTAACCATCCTGTCTTTGTGCATAAGAACAAGGATGCTAGCAAGTTACCATTTATTGGTAACATACACAATAGTGTAGACTAAGTAAGATTAGCTAGCAATATTACTTACCTAGTTGTGGAAGCTGGTTTGACATTGATGGTTTTCAGAAGAGCTAAGTTGTTATTTTACAGCATGGGTACTTATTTGTATTTCCGTGCGTTAACAATTCTCCCAGACTTAAGGCTCTGGCAGTAAAAGTTAATGTCTATTTGTAGTAAATGACTAAATATTTCAAATCTAGCCATTGAATTTAACAAAAACCAACTTCTCTGAAAAACATTAACTGGTTTACAAGAAATCGTTATGTGGGTCAAAAAAAAATGGATATGAAATTTGTCTAAATTTGAACCAGATACTGTGATTTCATGGACCCAAAGGTGTCCACTGTAATTAAGGGCATTACTGAAACATGAGTAAAACTTTTGGAGGAGGAGAAGAGGAGGAAGAAAAGAAGAAAGAGGAAGAGCATCATCATTATCATTAGGGGAATTTTGAGTAAATCAGGCACATTTTTTTCATTTATACCAAGATTCCTATGTATCTCAGATAAAGCAAATATCTTTATATGAGAACTTAGACAACTTCTTTATTTGCTCTGCTTCTCTTTGCTGAGTAATATTCTCTTGGAGTGACCTTAATTCTAGAAAGAGCAGGGACCCAGGATCAGTACCTTTTAAACTACGTCTATGGGGACTCAGGAGTTCTCTTTTCCCCACGAACCAATCAGCTCACTTTCTCCTCCTGTCCCTGAGCAGTCACTCAGTATGGAACAGAACTCTCTTTGCCCTGATGCTTCCTCACAGATAAAGTAGTTATGAGCAAGACTATAATTTTTGCGATAAAAATATTTTCTTCTGACATTGGAAAAATCTGCTTCAAAAATAGCCCAAGAACATTTTTAAATAGTGAAAGAGCTGTATTAATAATGTTTTCTAAAACATTTTAATGTGATCTTAATCAAATATCCCTTAGTATAACAAAATGCATCTTATTAGAATTCCAATTATACATACGTTAAAATACAAAGGATGTAATCATTTGGACAATTATTAAAGCTGAATATCTTAGAGACTTTCCTGTTATCAATTAAATACCAGATCAAATCTTTGAGGAGTAAATTGTAATTTTTGATTCTCTAAAAAGTCATTGTGCAAAGTACTATTACTTCAAGACTATTAGCAAAGGCAACACAAGGCTAATGTTTAATTTGGACATATATATTCAACTCTGAGCATCAGCTTCCTCTTGAACAAATTGTCTTGCGTGTAGTAGGAGCCCAATAAATATCTGATCAATGGGTGAAATAACCAACAACAGCTACTTTCACAAGACTTTGGGAAACAAACATCCAACTACAAAGTTAGAAAAATCCTCCAGAAAAGTCAGAGAAGCTGCCTTTATACCACTGCCAAGGAAGGAGCGTGCTGAGACACTCAGCAGGAAATCCAAGTCCAGGCGAGCTGTTTTTATGGCTTGCTCCTTTCCAGGACAAAGGAGGCGTTTTCAGGTTGAATTATCCAGACAATTGCCTCAGTTCAAAAAGTAGTCCTTCTTTTCCTTTTATATGGATATCAGAGGGCCACAGCTCCTGCTGACTCATGTTCCAATGTCTCATGGCTGTCATAATCATAGAGTTAGTTCTAACAGCTAAACTAAAGCTTTTCTTGTGTGTATTCATTTTGGTAAGAATAACTGTTTCTGTAGCTATTATAATAATTCTTAGCTACTATAATAATAGCAATATGCAGACTATGAACTCTCCAAAATAAATAACACACACACACATATATACTGCCGTATATAAAATATTAGATTCAACGTTTTATGTCCATAAAGTGAAAATTTGCTGTATACAAGAGACCTCAGTACTGGATGAACACCAGATAGATGATGGTAGACACATCAGCAGCTGTGACCTGTGACAAAGCGCCGGCTGGCATCTGCAGAGCACTTACTGACATCAGGCTCTGCTTCGCCAGCTTCCCACGCAGCGACCTCTTAGATCTGGAAACAGCCAAGGAAGGTGGGGAACCTGCGGCCTTCTGATTTCAAGAGTCTTCTTTTTTAAGCACCAAAGGAGGCAAGAAAAGCTTCATCTTTCTCTGCTGCACCCCTTTTAGTGAAAGGATTTGTTCTGTAAAATTTGGATTCAGTCAAACGGCCGCACTGACAGAGAAGTGCGAAGGCCATGTGTGGCCTTACAGCCGCAGGTTCCCCGCCTAACATCTCCGAAGTGACACTGCCCGTCAGTGGTGAAGTCAGGACCCTATCCTACATAGGCTGCAGTTTAAGAATCTGTGCTCTTAACCCAAAAGAAATACTGTCAACTTGGAAGCATTAGCTGAGACAGGGTTTGTCCAGGTGGATGTGATCGAATGCAATCCACGCCTGACGTGCGTTCCCCACACACGAGACTATGAACCACCAATGCTATTCAGCTCCGATTCAGTGCACAGAGATTATCTAAAATATTCCCCTTGGCCATCCAACAACCTTAACATGCCATGTGGTGCAACACTCCAAAATGAATGCACGAGGCAATGAAGACAACCTTTCATCATAGAAACAAAACCTGCTTTTGCAAATTAAAAAAAAAAAAAAAAACATAAAGGAAGAACGGAGCCTTCCTGTAAGACTATTTTAATTTTTTCCCCTTTTTGTTGCACAAATTAACCTTCTGCTGACACTTGGTGGATCTTTTCTTCCATTACGTCTTCACACATTCACCTACAGCAACTCCTTCCAAGAAAAGCCACATCTTCATTTCCCCATTCAAAACCCTAATTGAAATCTATTTCTTCTAGGATGACATTTTCTGACAATGATTAGAAGGAATGTGGTGGTTAAGTCTACAAGTGTAACATGAAATATAAAAATCAGTTCTTTATTTGCCCTGGGAAAAATCTTTTATCTTCCTATATTATTTAGCCCATTCTTCTCACCTTCAGGGTGTCGATTCAGCATCTTTTTTTGAATTTGAGTTGTTATGCACAAACACCCAAGCCTTAGAAGATTTCTTGCACTTTATTTCTATGTGTTATAAACACGAAGGAACAAAATCCTGCAGGTGATTAATCATATTTTAAAATGTTTATCTGATAGAGAAAGTTGGGCATTTCTTAAAATTGACCAAATATTACAGCTTGACACCTGCTGTGGCTATGCTAGAAATGCATTTTATAGTTTCAGAGGCAAAAGATCATGCTTCATTAACACAATGGGTACATGTCATTACACATTTCTCCAAACCCACAGGATGTGCAAACCCCGAGACTGAGCTCCCATGTAAACGATGGACTCTGGGTGATAATGATGCGTCAACGTGGGTTCACTGAGTGTAACAAAGGGACCAGTCTGTGGGGGATGCTGATAGTGGGGGAGGCTGTGCATGTGTGGGGACAGGGGGTAGATGGGAACTCTCTGTACTTTCTGCTCAATTTTGCTGTGAACCTACAGCTGTAAACTAAAACCCGAATTAAGTCTAAAAACAAATAAACAAAGCCCATGTACCATACACCAGATGAGCCATGATTTTAGTGCCTGCCTTTCACTATGACTGGAAAGTCCTTGCTACACATAGTCACTTATCTGTACTCACAGGCACCACCACCCTCCCTAATAAATCAGGGTTTGCATGGGGTAAAAACTAATGTGTCCAAAATCTAATAATGGTTCTGCTTATCGGTAAGTACTATCCATCTGGGAACCCGATCTGAGTGGCCTACGGCCAAATGGAGCTGTGAAGATAGTGAGGTGGAGCTTATCCTTCAAGGGGAAAAGCGCAAAGAGCCATCGTGACTCTACTGATTCAAATCCTTCGTCAGGGAAAGTTAGGGAAAAAGAAAAGGCACGAGAAGGTGTGTCCTGGGGTTGCCAGGCTGTATTTCAAAAATGCACGTGCCTGTGGTTTCTTCGTGCCCACCCCTCTACATTCTGATAAGCACTACCAGAGCAGGAGACAGACCGTGGGATACCTGTGTTCAGAGCTGGAAAGGAACGCTACATTGTTTTATTTCTCATTTTCCATGGATGTAGGCACTGTATTTTTGTTGTCTTTTGGCTTTGCCACTAGATATGTGTCCTACTCACCCCTGAATTAAAAGTTTGTACAATTAGAAGTCACATTTTTATAAATGGAATGAAAATGACACTCTTACCTTCCCTAACTTTGGTGCCCCCGAGGACGATTGCAGATATGCCCACAGAGGAGGACAGGAGCCAAATACAGATATTGATGATCTTTGCCTTCAGGGGCGTGCGGAAGTCCAGAGCCTTCACCGGGTGGCACACAGCGATGTAGCGGTCCACGCTCATCATGGTCAGGGTGAAGATGCTGGTGAACATGTTGTAGTAGTCGATGGAAATGACTATCTTGCACAGCACAGCCCCGAAAGGCCAGGAATTCATCAAGTAGACGGTGCTCTGGAAGGGCATGGTGGTCGTAACTAAAGCATCTGCCAAAGCCAGGTTAAATATATAAATATTGGTTGCTGTCTTCATCTTTGTGTACCTAAAAGACAAGAAACATAGCATTTTTCTCCATCTTCAAGACAATCCCCAAGTAAATGTGTTGTGACAGGCTTTGGATTCTTGATTTTTCTTCTTCATTCACTTGTTCTTTTTGTATTCATTGAGTGTCTAATACACAAAAGGACAATTCTAGACATCAGGGGTAATAGGAAAAATGGACAAAGATTTCTGACCTTATTGAGCTTTTATTCTAGTGCTTTGTTCAAAAAAATTTAAATAAAAAATACAAAGAAGATAGCAGAGATAGATAAAAAGGTGAATATACCTATATATCTTTTCAGCAGTATTGCATGTAATACAGGTCTTTATTTTGTGGCTGACAATTCATTTTATGTTTATCTAGAGTTGTCTGGCTTTACATATTTAAAAATTTTTTTTCTTTCATTTGTGTAAAACAAAAATAGACATTTTCACCTCGTAGTTATTGATATTTCGAGAACTCAATCATTGTAATTATAATGTCATTTGAAAACACAAAATTGTTTTCAATTTTGAAATATGTCGAGTTGCATTGGCTAAAACACAGTTAGGTTTGCTGATGTTTGTTTGCCAGGGCGCCAGTAATTTGTCATTTTCAATTGATTATATAAACAAAGCAGGTGAGTTTTCTTATACATGTCATAGCACTAAGCATAGTCTGGCACAGCAGGTGAGAAAGAATTCTGTCTTTCTTTAATCTTGAGAGATTTTTAAAGCATATAGTTTGTCTCATCTTCCAATGAAGGGAATAGTAATTCTCAAGGTAGGTCAGAAAGATTGCCTTTAAGCCTGAATTATTCTTTAATCATAACACGAAGTTTAGAACAATTTCATTTTCAACTAAAATTGAATTAAGAGGGTTGTTTTGCTTAGAGAATGCTTCCCAAAAATCTGTAGAGCATTAGATGTTCAAAACTATACCATCAGGTTTTCAGAGGCCACGAGCTAGAGTATGTTGGGAAAATCCATATGTTAATTACTTCTACACACCTCAGACTTGCAGACCTCGTCACAGTTCATGCATGCCCCATTCAATACATAAATTTCCACACAAGAAACGTCTTTTAACGTTCAGTGACAGAACAGCCCTGGCTCCTCTTGGAGGCAGCGTGGTCTACCATGAATCGGATAGTCTCAGTCTGAACCCAGTGTACAACTTACCTGAGTTTCAGTTCCTGCTGGGTAAGAATGATAAAGCCTGACTCAACTCGCAGGACATGAGACGAGGGCCTCGATGACCTGCCGCACAGAACCGCACCTCACTCTCAGCCCACTGCTGTGTCTCCGCTTCCCTTCTCCATAGGCAGTGGCTGGGTTTGGGTTTGGATGGGAAGACATTGCAAAAATGGGTACTAGACTTGGCATCTGTTTTTTTCCATTCTGATGTTCTGTTAACTAAAGAGTGATTTAATCTGGAGAGTGACAGTTTATTTAAAATATGCTTTTCCTTTATACTTTTTACTCAGAAATTATTAAATGACCCATAAGTTTAAGGAAGTGATTAAATATGTCCGGTTAAGTACTCATAGCATAGGCTTTATAAAAACACCGATAACTAAGCAAGTATGGTGACTGAGAGTGAGCCAAACGTTTCTAATGAAAAAGACTGAAATGTTATCTATTTAGATATTTTCTTTAAAATATGGTTTTATGTTTGAAAACAATGCACCTTACAAACCTATCTTCTACTCTTCCAACTCCCCAGCCCCCAACAAAAAGAAAAAATCCCCAATAATAGCAAAGATTCCGGTGGGCAATATCTTTGAAGCCCCCTCTTGTATTCTGTGGCCCTGATACTCCCCTTTCTTTATGAAGTCAGACCTCTGCCTTATGAAGTCAGACAAACCTGAGTTTGAGTTTTTATTTTTCTCTCCAACTATACTCCAGAGAGGTCACTAACTACCCTGAGCCCCAGTTTCCCCAACTATAAAATAGAAAATATTATGTTTATCTCATAGAATCCCAAAGATAACGAATGAAATGCACCAGGCACAGAGAAATGTGTGTCTATTTTCTGTTCCTCGACTCCTCTTTCCCTCTTACGTGGGCAGAAGCCACCAGCTACCACAGGAAGCAGAGAGGCATGTAGTTTCTAGGTGACACCCATGGTCATATTAGTGCAATTCAGCTTGAATATAAAAGATGCAAACACAAATGAAGTCTGGTACCTTACATGCTAGAAGAACAGGAATTGGAATGATATATAAATTACCATAAAATATAATATGCACTTTTAAGTAATCATACAGTGTAGAGTGATAGCTTGCTTTTAGCTGTCCAAAATATTTATAACCAACAAATGTATGAAATTACATAAGGCTTGAACTTATACAGAATTCCAATCCTGTCATCAGAACTCAGAATAATGAGAGGTAAGCACGGGCGATAATCACAATAACCACATAATTCTAAGAGCTTCCGGTGTCCGACACTCTGCCGCCACTTCCACGCACTTGGTCTCATTTAATCCTCACAGCACCTCCACGTGGTGGGCGTTGGTATTCCTGGTCTACAGATGAGGCAACTAAGAATCACAGGATTTTCTTTAAAATTCTCAAAGTGCTATAGTTACAAAAAGCGTAGTGGAAATTCAAACCCTGGGGTTTGATCTCCATTCCTGCATTGTTGCAACTCCCTAGCACTTTATAATTTACAAAGTCCAGTAAATTACAAAGTCCAGTAAATTTTGACTTCCATGCATCTTACTTGATTCTCACAACTACTGCCCGTCTAGTTTACCCGGGAGACTTTCATCTGCTCTCTCACATAGCTGCACAGAGTTGGACCCAGGTAGGTTAAGTGATTTGTCCAGTGAGGGCAGAGGTGGGGCCTCAGCAGGAGGGTGTGAGCAAGGTGGAGGCCTCTTCCCCTTCTCCCCAGGTTCTGGAAGATACATACTTACAAACCAACAATGCTGGAAGGGGAGAGCTCACAGGTATAATTTAAAAAATAAACTGTGAGTTCAATGTGTATTTGCTGATAGTCTTTTATGCACTAGGCTGTACTGGATTCTGCAGATGTGTGAATACAAAGCGAGGCCCTTACCCTCAGAGGCAGCGCGGTTGAGCACTGGGGTATTGTCTGTATTTAACTACAGCAGAACATTCCCCAGTCCTTTCATTCATTGTATGTCCACTGGTGAAAAAACAAGAAAGCTTTCTCATTATGACAGGATATGAAATTATTTTCCATTTCACCCACACTGCCTTGCAAAAATTCACAAGCATTGCAGGCAAAATGGCACCATGTGGGTGGGAAGTTTTGGCTTGTGTGGAAAAGCTGGAGGTGGGCTGGCTGTGAGTGGCTGCACTCTTGCGCGTACACACCACGGGAGCATATGGCACGAAAAGAGCAAAGTCTGTGGGCTGTCCTTGCTAAACCTGACAACGTTTTGAGCCTGGAAACAACAGCACAGTGCGTAGAATGGATGAGAGGAGCAGTCAGGGGAATGGGTCAGCCAGGCGGCATGGTGGAGGGTGTTCCAGAGAGTTAGAAATCTCCCGGGACATCCTCTGTACTTCTCTTTACAGAAGAGTGAGGGGCGGCTTCACACGCAGGTGCTGTGAGATGGAGAGGGGAACAAAGTTATCTGTTGAGACGTCAGGAACAAATGTCACCAGGCAGGGTTCTGGGAGAACGTGCCACTCACCAGGCTAGAAATGAGGCACAGGCGGGAGGGGCACTGACCTGGTGACACAGCGTCTCAGAGCTTCTTGTCCTTTCCACATGCCTGCTGTGCTCAGACAATACGCTAATCATCGGATGATTAGTGCCCTTTGCTATTGAGGAGTTGCCTAAGTTTGTTTTCTGTTTTTTTAAATTTCAGTGATGTTTCTTTAATCAGGAACACTTTTCACCTTCATGACAACAGTACAATAAACCTTTAATTCTGATGACTCATTGCCATATACCTTTAAACACCAGCCCACTTTTCGTATTATTGATTTCAGTTATTTTGCACCTTGACCCCAATTGTCCCCTGTGTTGACAAACACACTCCCTCTCTCCCCTCTCCAGTTATGTGCACGCTGCCACCCCTGTCCTCATCCCTTCATTTCTTCCACACGTTTTTAAGGGCCTACCACATAGGCAGCAATATGCTGCACTTGGAGGATGACTGAACAACTCAATAAACAGACCGTGGCCCTGCGGATCTTTTAAACTCACTGAGTCCAATATAACGTGAACTACAGACGTACACGGGGGAAAGGTCAGTCTGCAGTGAAGGCATCAGGGCTTAAGAGAGAATTTGCAGGACCTTGAGCTCTGAGGAAGATTTGGACAGAGAGAGAGAAGCTTCATAGCTATCGTCCCATGCAGGGGTCAGTGAGCAAATGGATTTCCTGGCTCAGGGCTCCTGCCAAGAAGTCGTGGGGGGCTGGCTGGGGTGGGAACAGGGGTGTCAGGCCACAGAGGACCCTGAGCACCAGAAAGAAAAATCCTTTTAAGGGTTTATGGATAACTTATTATGTGACAGACACCGTTTTAGGAACTTCATATTATCTGAGAAAGTCATTACGATGATTAAAATGAGACATGCATAAAATTGCTTAGCACTGGCCGTTATACTTGACAAACACGCAGGGAATGCCAGTCACCAGCCCTGTCACGTCATAGTACAGCCCCGTAAGGTCCTGCTGCCCCCATTTTTTTGAAGAGGAAAAGTCTAAGAAAAAGTCTTAGAAATATTCTCCATGTTTCTCAGGGGTTCTCAGAATCTACATGCTATAAGTACAGGAACTCAGGGCTACCTTATTCCAAAGTTTCTTAAGGAGTTAGGTATTTTATCAGAGAAATAAATTCTGCCACTACCTGCAGCTACGATGGAGCAGCATTCTGAAGGGTGTGGTCAAGTGTGCACCGTGAGGGCAGAAAACATTTAACACGAGGAAACAGGGCACGGCCCAGAGGGAATACTGTAAAAACACTGAATCCTGCCCCGCGATGGAAAAAACATCGTCATGTATGTTATGTGCTTGCGTTTTTCTATAGGCCCATTTTTGGGGGTGAGGAAACTGAGTTAAGAGGAAGTAGGTGACTTGCCTAAAACCACAAGCTAGTGGTTTGTCAAATTATTATGTTGTATACCTTGAATATCTATAAGTTTTATTTTTAAATTATACCTCAGTAGAGCTTGAGGGGAAAAGAATGAACCTGATGCTAACCATGGACTCTGGTGACGTTGTGCCCCTGCAGGCCATCGGTGACATCCCACGCCCGCTCTGGAGATGCAGATAATGGGTACAGGTGCACCGTGTGGGGCGGGGCGGGCATGTGCGAACTCGTGCTTTCTGTTCAGTTTTTCTGTGAGCCTAAAACTGCTTTTCAAAAAGTCTATTTACAAAATAAATAAAATACTGAGGAATGATGATTGCACTGATGTGACTTCTCAGCAGAAGCTATTTGAAAACATAATTGATTTGTTTCATTAAATTCTCCAGATATCTTCAGTTCACCTCAATGAAATTAAGATGCTGTACGGCCTTCTGGAATATTTACTACTGAAATTGTGTTTCTTTACTAAAGGGCAGTAGTTTGTTAACTTTAAAAGAGAAGGGAAATTCAGTCGTTGTTTTCCCAAATGATCTGGTTTAATAATTCCCTCAGTCATAGCTCACTGTAGCCTTGAACTCCTTCCTGGGCTCAGGCATCCTCCTGCCTCAGCCTCCCAGGTAGCTAAGGACTACAGGCATGCCACCATGCTCCGTTAATATTTTTATTCTTTTGTGGAGATGGGGTCTCGCTATGTTGCCCTAGCTGGTCTCCAGTGATCCTCCCACCTTGGCCTCCCAAAGTGTTGGGATTATAGGTATGAGCCACCAGGCCCAGCCCAGTCTATAGTATTTTAAAGGTAGCATAATCACATAGGAGCCAGGCCTTTGCAGTTCTCCAAAATTACTCTTCCACACGCAAAGAGCAAAAGCTGTAAAGAGAACAGAGGAGGTACGTGCCCCTCTGTTCCATGCTGCTGCACCTCAGTCACCACGTGGGCAGCTACGCATAGCCAGGATGGCAGGCGTGCAGCCCCACTGTGCCCCAGAGGGTTGTCCCTGCAGGGCAGCGGCAAGGAAAGAAGAGGAGTGTCCAAGTAACGACTTTACAGGAGGAGCCAGCGCCGCAGGAACTGCTCAGCTTTCCCTCTCCATAGACACGGTGGTGTAGTGATGTGGCCGGCCCCCAACTCCCAGAATGAAGGTTCTAGTGCATTCAGCTGCACACACAGGGTGAGTGCTTGTCATGCCCAATAGCACCCAGAAGAAAACCGCACATTGCCAACAATTGGCATGCTGTTTCCTAGTGCACAGCTACCTGTATGCCTAGAAGTATATGCATACTTAAATTTATTTTTTCTATTTTTATACAGAAAACTAACCTAGCTGGAGTCAAGCCATAGAGGATAGGCAAGGAATGCCCCTCCTGCTTTGTCCGCTGTCAGATGAAGAGACTCCTCCACTGGGTGGGCAGCAACTCGGTAAGGCAGAGAGACCGGAGAGAGGTTTCGGAGCTACACAGACGGGGGCTCTGGTATTGGGTTGATCATTTAGCAATTGTCTGTCCTTGGACAGTTACTCAAACCTTTGCAGTTTATTTCCTCATCAGAAAACAAGCTATAACAATCCTTACTTCATAGGTTTGCTGTGAATTTAAATAAGCTAATACTCAACAGGAGCTCTGACAATTGTTCCTGTTGCTACAGCTGATCTCTACCTGCCCATAACTCCAGCCATTCTGCATCCGAAGGCCCCGCTGCCTAGCTCCGGACCAATTGCTTTGGAATCTCTAACGCTTTTCTTGCCTTCCGTTGGCATTTCAGCTTGCTTGGCCAGTCAAGAGGGTAAGTGTTCAACAAACAAACAAACAAGACTACCACAAGCCTTTTACAATATTGTCCTCACTCCTAAAATCTATTCTTCTTACACAGGTTTACATAAATCCTTATATAAGACAAAAACTAGCATCCCCTCCACAGAAAGGAAGGGGAGCTACTGGCTGATTTTTCTGTTGAAGAACAAATAAATGTTCCTCTAAAATCATCTCTTGTTAACCCAGTTCTAAGCCTGTATTACCTGCGCCACTGAAGCCACGTAAGCCAAACCTTGGAAGGCATCTGTCCTCCAGCCATACAACTTAGGTTTTTCGCTGAGCACAGAGCCCCCTGGGGCAACAACAATTAAGTGCATCCAAAAGTTAATCTGGAATGAAGGAGGCAGCAGCCGCACAGTTCACATGAAGATTGTCCTGCTCAAGAGATAGAGCTGAGTCCCTCATGGAGAGAGGCTGTTCCTTCCTAGTGACAACCAAATTCCTCCTGAACCAACTCTGAGACAGGCACCTGGAAAAACTTTAAAGTCAACACAATCAAGAAATGGTTTTGGTAGCTACACAGTTTTGCCTGGAGTCTATTAAAAGTTTAGGAGCTTTATACCTGATCATTAAGTTGGTTTTCTTTCTTGGTTTGCTTTTTTCCTCTCTTTCTTTCTCTCTCTTCCCCCTCCCCTTCTTCTCCCTTTTTCTTTCTTCAGCTGTTCAGCTGTTTAGTGTCTTATCCCTGAAATGGGTCCACAAGGCTTTGGACTCCATCTGCAAAGGCACATCTCTCAGGGAAGAAAATGATTTTAGCTACTCCATATAAGCAGCTTCAATGAAACCAATTCTCTTTTTTAAGAGGTTGTTGGATATATACAAATTACTTTGAGAAATGAAAGATAGGCTCTTGAAAATAATTTATGAAGTTATTTCTGCTGTGTTTGTATTAAAGGAAATATTTTATGTTGATTCAAAGATAGGATTCAAGAAAAATTAGAACATACTATTTTAATCAAAGGCTAAGGCTGATGTCCCATAGGGAGCAGCAAATGTTAAACTCTACGAGTAGCACATTGTACCTTTGCCTGTTTTTAATGCTTCCCACATGTGATTTGGGGATATTACCTCAGGTAGGCCATGTTGATACTTTCGGGGATATGGAATACGTATGTACATACAACAGCAGTGACTACAACGGGTATTTGGAGGAGGAATAAGAAATCTGAGATGGAAGAGACAGGCACTCTGGCAGACACTCTGATTGTGTCACTCCATTCCTTCTCACATGTCTCCAATTCCAGGACAGCCACACAGCTTTAATGAAACCGAGACAAGGTCAACCATGGAGCCCCGACTGGCTCACGGGTGACCTGAGGGAGTCAGCACATGCCACATAACCTAAGATGGTCCAAGCAGGGTGAAGCAGGGGACTTCTGTTCAGTGGCTTGGGGAAGAAATGCTGTGTCCCCCTATTTATGAGCAAGAAAACAGGCATCTTCGTGAGGATCAAGCTCTGTGCCTAGCAAGCGTGGGTGAGTTGGCTGCCTTTGGTGAAGAAATCTGAGTTCAGGAAATGTAACAATTTCCATCATATTTTGTGGTTTTGTTTTCTTCTAATCCCTTTATAAAGTTAATCCTTTTGAGAAATTTCAACGCTGTCAGGGCAAAAGTCTTCCAGTCTCAGGGCAAATCAGGAGAGATTGTGGTAGGAACAAATTAATAAAAGCTAAAGAGAAAAGGAAGAAACAAAACTCAAAACCAAGGATCAAAAAATTTTCTGATTCTTGCTATTTTTTCTTAATGAATTTTTCTTTGTTTATCTTTACAATTAATTTACAGAGAAGTACACATTTATAGGAGTAAAATTTTTCTTTAAACAAAAAGAGAAATATACATAATTATTGTGAAAATTGAAGCTTGAGGAGAGTGTTCTCTTAAAGAGAATAGAAAGAGGGTGGGCAGTGTCGTGGGTCGAACTGTGTCCCCGTGACATCCACGTGTTGACCTCACCCCCCAGTAACTCAGAATGTGACAGTACACATCCCTCAGGATCCAAGGGGATTGGTTCCGGGACCCCCCCCCCCCCCCACCGTGGATGCCGAGTCCACAGATGCTCAAGTCCTTGATATAAAGTGGTGTAGAATTTGCATATAACTTACGTGCATCCTCTGTATACTTTAAATCATCACTAGATTACTTATAATTCTAAGACAATGTAAATGCTTTGTAAATTGTCATACTATATTGTTTAGGGAATAATGACAAGACAAAAAAGTTTCTACATGTTCACTACAGGTTTTTTTTGAATATTTTCCTTCCATGGTTGGTTGAATCCATGCATGTGGAACCCACATATACGGAAGGCCAACTGCACTTGGAGATAGGGCCTTTAAAGAGATGGGGGGCCCCTAATCTGACATGACTGATGTCCTTGTAAGAAGAGGAGATTAGGACCCATGTGTACAGAGAAGGCTACGTGAAGGCACAGGGAGAAGACACCATCTGCAACCAAGGAGAGGGGCCTCAGAGGAATCCAGTCCTGCCGACGCCTTGATCTTGGTCTTCTGGCCTCCAGAACTGTGAGATAATAAATTTCTGTCATTTAAGCCACCCAGTCTGTGGTGCTTTGTTATGGCAGCCCCAGCAAACCAGTGCACATAGAAGCTTTAGAAACCCGAGGTGCCAGTGAGATAATCTGGGAGGAAGGAGGCTAACTGAGTTTGTAGATGGGGATGGAGATGTGGGCCAGAGAGAGAAAGATTCAGGATTTGTTAGAATGTACATGACAGTTATGGCCATGAGAATGGACGAAACCATTGAAAGGGAGTGTGATGGTGTGATGTGACACACTGGCCCGGATACAGTCCCCAGGATACACTCATCTAGGTGCTGCTGGGAAGCTGTTTTGTAAATGTGATTAAAGTCCACATCAGTTGACTTTAAGCAAGGGAGACCGTCCTAGACAGGCTGGAGGGGCCTTGTCCAGTCACTGGAAGGCCGTAAGAGCAGAGCAGGGCTTCTCGAGGAGGAAGACAAGCCACTGGGGCAGTGGCTTGCCCTTGCTGACTCCCTGCCGAGCAGCCCCCGTCACGCAGCCAATTCCTTGCGAGAAGCCTCTCAGCATGGACATCCCCTACTGGGCTGCCTCTCAGGTTGGACCTTGACCAACACAGAGAACACGCAAAGTGAGGGCGGAAGAGAGCTGAGAAGACTCTGGAAAATATGATCATTTAGGAGACACCAGAGGAAGAGGAATCTGCAAAGGGGACTAAAGAGAAAC